>JAPYZR010000929.1:0-26771 GCA_030522945.1 Trichopria nigra
TCAAAACCGGAGAGAGAGAAGGCGAGATGCCGGTACTTACAACTTGTCACGGTCTGCCTCCGCTCGCTCGCTCGCAGCTATCCGCAGTTTAGGCCTCTATAGGCGGCTGGCGCAACAATAAAGCACTCACGGCCACTGGGCAGCTAAGCTTAACAAAATAACCTACTAGTGCAGTTACAGGGACCGGAACTCCCCAACAAATATCTATACGCGGCTGCACTTATGGCAGCGAGGCACTCGGCACCCGGGTAATCGCTCGTCTGCCCATCAGACGCGATTCTGTCAACCTGACATATTATGTTGACTGTTTCTCTCTCTCTCTCTCTCTTCCTCAGGCGCCGCTATTGAGCTCTCGGGCTCGGGCTTAATTTAATTCAAAACAAATCAATAAACAATTAGAAAATAACATGCGATTCAAATCATAATATTACATGCCGAAAGGAGGCCTGTAACGTTCCGTGACCGTTTTATAAGTTAGATTTAAAATTTTAATATGATTGAGATTTTAAGAATCTCTTTTGTTTTCCTGTATCAGATATTCAAGAAATATTATCGTATGATTCTTAATTTTGCTATTTAATCATTACTTCAATATTATTTTAGAACAGCAATTTCGAAGAAGCATATTTCATCATTCAAATCAGTAACTGAAGATCCGTAACTGAAAATCAAAATTGGAATTTCAAACTGGAGCATAAAACGAAAAGAGTTTAGAAAATATGTTTTCAGACGTTTCCTTAAACTGAAAATATTAATGCTCTGATCGAAATGTTCAGTTTTACAATGCGAATCGATGATTGTCGAACTAAAAGATGAAAAGGTCCCATAATCCCATTGTAATATACTAACCGAACTAAAGCCGTCAAACGCTGCTGATGCCGTGTAGGTATAGGATGGTCGCCTTCGTACGGTTGATGATTTTGCACGGATGTGAGTATATATATAGTCGAATTCCGAATTGAGGATCTGTGAGACTTTCTTTCCTGAAGATTGCTAATGCTAAAGTGGCTTGGAAAACAGTTTGCCTATCCGATTATGTGCAGTCGGATTGCGCGAACAGTCTTTGTTTCAAGGGTCTTCGCACGATGTCATCCTATATACCTTTGATGAATACTCAACTGTGAACTGATGCTTTTAAACTAGAATAAACCACAAAATAAAGTCGGTTTTTGCATTCCCCTATACATGAGAGAAAATATTTTGTGGTTCAATTTAACTATATATATAATATATATGTATTCACGGTCTCTATACTTAAAATAAAATACAATCACGGGAATTTTATGTCGCTTTTGAAAAGTGTCTTGCAATTTGATCAATAAATGTTTGTATATGAGAAATATATATCTCGTATATAATTAGTTTATACAGGCCTGAAACAGAAATGTGAAATATATGAATCTCACCTGGTCATTTACATTTTTCATGCGAAAAATAAGAAAGTGAAACAAAAATTAAAATACTATAATTCAACGTTGTACTAAAGATGTATAAAATTTGAATTAAAAGTTCAAGACCCTTTATTGAACCTATTAATCTTCAAACTTTGAGATTATATGTTTAAGAATCAAGGTAGGGCTTGTGATAAGTACACCCACGCTCTCGCTCGATGCTCCGTAATTCTCATTTCAGTCCTTTTATACATATTCTCGGAAGTGAACAAACAAAGAAATCGGAGATCGCAGCTATCAGCTAGTTACAAGTTAGCGTTAGAAGATTAGCTATCGAATCGCTATTGCGAACACGACGAGAGTAGGTCACATGCATTCGATAAATTTCAAGCAAATATAAAAGATCAGCGATGTTAATAAGTTATACGCTAACTTGTGATTGGCCTTCCACTGCAAATCCTCGCTATCTAAAAAATCAACCTACATCAGGATCAATGCAGGACTATTATGGATATTTTTTTAATTATTATTTTGAAAAGTAATGTGATTATTCAAAGAAAAAAATATTTTCACTTGCGGGAATACAAATTTTTGTTTGCATAAAACCTTTTATTACACTATTTTTTTTTGTTATTAGACTGAAAGTTATAGGTTCCGTGAAATCGACCACTTATATATTTGCTTTAGTTTCGGAGGCCCACCAGTACGTACGTGTACCACTTATTACAAACGATTACGAATATATATGTTATGGGTTTTTGAGCTTTGCACAGATTACTTCGTAAAATCTATCTATACCATGTATTATCCTCCCAATAAACATTTGGAGACATAAATCTCTAAAAGATATCTTTTAGACGTCTTTATTTAAAAGGATATCTAAAAGATGTCTTTTGGAAGATGTGTTGCATAAGACATCTAAAAGATATCTTTTAGATCTTTTAGATATCTATTCGACATTTTTAAGATATCTTGGCAGGATCGCAAGATATGTCTTTTAGATATCTTCAAGATATCTTTTTGCTTATTGGGCTATACCATATACATTATCCCTAACATTTTTTTTATCACCCACGACTTATCCATGAAAAACATTGACGTTGATTTTATACATTTTCCTAAATCTTTTGATTTGGTAAACTATATATATACGCTCCTTCCACAGAAGTGCAACGCTATCGAAATCAGAATTATAGAACCCAAATAATGCTTCGTATTAATGATTTTGTTTCTAAATCTGTTTCCATTAGTTCTGGTGTCCCTCGAGATTCTAATCATGATCCCGTTCTATTTTCTATCTTATTCATTAGTGATTTTCCTTCTAACTTTTCTTTTTCTTCCTCTCTCTCTCTCTCTCTTATACGCTGATGACATAAAACTGTTTAAAGAAATCAGCTTTCCGATAGATGCTCCCAACTTACAGAAGGACATTAATTTCCTTTGCCTCTGTTTCTCGCTAAATGGTATTCCGATTAATTTGTTCAAATCTCGTATTTTCTCATTTTCCCGTAGCTCATGTTCCTCCCATTTGGACAACCATCTTAACGGTAATAGCATTACCAGAGATTTGTCGGTTGTTGACCTGCGGGTTCTCTTTTGATAAAACGTTATCATTCAAACCCTAGATCGAGAAGGTTACACGATTTGTGCCAATAAACTATATAAATCGCTTCTTAATTCTCTCAGTTGTCATTTACTGTAATGCAGTGTATCCTAATTTTAATACTTTGATGCTGTACGTCACTGGTTCTTTATTGGGTATCTTGCCTAAAAACGTCTGTAATCTTTTCCATATTTCTACACTATTTTCTAATAGCAACATTGTGTACGACAGGTTCTCTTTTCGTTTCTTATTCTCTCCCCTTTCTCCTCTTCGTAGACAATGCAGTTCTATTCCATCTGTTCATCCAGCATTAGTATTTGTATTATTTTGTTTTGTACATCGCTTTTTCTTTTATTTATAACACATATTTGTAATGATCGACTAGCCCCGAATATATATCTTGTAAAATATAAATAAACTGAAAATAAAATAAAACAAAATAAATAAATATAAAAAATAGGTAAAAGGTTATGTTATTGAAAACTAGTTTTGAACACAAAATACAAAAAATACTATAGTATATATAAAATATCATGAAATATACACGATATACAGCACATCGTACGTGAAAGTCTACTTTACACCCTTGTCATGAAATATATGCTGTTTTGTATCAATACTTTGTACATATTTCCTTGATGTTCTTACTAATGTCCTGAATCGATAATAAATTAGGATTTTAAACCAATGTTTGAGAAAAAAGCTAAAGCCCAACTCTGATTTAGTATTTTTGTGTTTTGTCGTACATGATATTATACTCTGAGAACTAAAGATATGCGGATACATTACCCTGTCTGCATACTTTTTGAAAATATGTATATTTAATACACTTTTTCCTAATATTTTTTGAGTTAAAGCACATTTTGGCCATTTCTTCGTGGGTATGCTTCCTTACATATATATATATATGTGTGTGTATTATTCGATCTATTATGTTTCGACAGGTCCGCGACGACGATGATCCGGCTGTATATAGGTGCGAGAGCGTCATGTTACATAGTTCGACGCGATTCGCACATCAGCATCACGCAGGCGCCAGGACGCCGGGCGTCCTCTTCCTCGGTGGAGTCAGTACGCCCGAGGTGATCCACCCCGACAGACGTCACTTTTCCTCGGGATGAGGACGTCGATAACGTCTCGTACACGTGGTGGAAAAGTGCTACCTCGGGTTTAAAAAGCCTCCCCACGAATCTTGCGAATGCACCGAAGGGGAGAAAAGCTTTCGCGCATATAGCTTTTGCATACATATATACGGTATGGGTTGCGATTTCAGCATTTCCGACACGTGTTTTTTTTTTACCGACCGGACAAGGACGGTGGATTCGCGAGTGAAGTTTCGTTTGTCGCAGTGGTGGGTGCAGTGTTGTGCTTGATTGTTTTTTCAACAGTTACAGGGCTCCGGATTGTGCGGAGTATTGGAGTCGAGATTGAATTTCGTTGTGCTCGGTGGTGCCTTTTAAAATACTCTCAAGCTTCAGGAATTTAAATCGGTTAATTTCAACGAAATGTAAACGGTTAGTTACTGAAAGCTTATCGTTCGGTATTAAGATCACGTCCTTCATCTGTATTCACACACTAGCTTATTCTTTAGCTTATTAGCTCAAAGTGTTGTATTTTTCAAATTCTGGTGATCTTCATAACTTAAAATAATACCAAAGACGATTTTTCTATAATTTCATTAATTGCAATTAATGATTTTGTTTCTAAATCTATTTCCATTAGTTCTGGTGTCCCTCGAGATTCTAATCATGAGGCAGAAATCATGGTAGTAGTAGTTAAATAACGCTGTTAAGGCCAGGAAACTAGGGGTTGAAAAAGATCCTAATCAACGACCACCATAGGTTAATGAATTATCATCAATAATTTGTAGCTGTAATGTGCCTGGTACATATATATATATATATATTAATACTTCCCAGGAGTTACAAGTTCAGTTAGAATTTCATGACATAGGAAAAAATTGAAATACCACAAACTTGTGTACAGAATATTGAAATTATACAAAGTCATGAGATTTTCATACAAATAATATTTAGAGATGTATATATTAACGTGTATTTTTTTTTCAATTTACGGTTTAAAAGAAAATTGTTGGCATCAAGAAACAGTCGTAAACATTAACCTCTTTTCCACCTATATCTGTATCTACACTATGAATCAAATAATATCTTCATTATACAAATACTCGTATACCGTTTTCAATTCATTCAATAACTCATTTCATGCATTCGCGTGAATAATATATTCATAATTTTTTAATAAGTTTAAGAATGCGTGTTGTCCTTTAAAGAAAGAACATTCTTTTTTAACGTGTTTGAAAAACAGAATTACGAAAAAGAAGTGGAGAGAAGAAGGAACGAATAGAAAAGAATTCGTATTTCTGACTCTGAATTTGGATTCTTGACTTTACGTTGACAGGGCTTTCATACTCTCTTGACATAGCCGTGTTTTGAAAATAATCACTAAAAACATACAAATACCCTCAGATTTTAGTATTTGTACACTGAAAAAATTTGTTATTTTCAAGTAAATATTTACTTGAAAATAACAAATTTTTTTTCAGTGTAGTATATAAGGGACTTTATAGTACATAATTGTGTAGCGATAAGTTTTTGATAAAATCAGTCATTATTCAATTCATGGTCAACGTTAAATATAATCGTCAATGGTAATAAGGATTCGATTACTAAAATATGGGTGAACAATAAGTATATAATTAAATAAACAATAATAATAGCAGTCCTAATAATGTATACATTATATATACATTATACAGTTAATTTTTAAAGAATTGCGATCAAAATTTAAAGAGTTTTATTCCTTTATACAGTAACTTTTTAAACTTTCACAATATTTAATACTGAATTATGAATATAAGCGTTGAGATTTAAAAATCTATATATATATATATATATACATTTTGAAATCGTTAAAAATATATTTTGAAATTGTTAAAGTGAAAAATTATTTTTTCAAATTCAATAAAAAGATACAGCGGGCTTCGCGCGCCCCTGCAGCCTCCGGCCGCTATCCACGCAAGGGAGCTTTTTGCTCTTTATCAGTCATTCGGTACTTAAGGTGGATAATTTACCGAACTTTATTAATAAAATAGTTAGCCATCTATTTTATGAAGTAACATCAATTTTGTGAATTTACAGAATTGCAGACACTTGCAATATGTACATATAAGATAAACAATATCGTTATACTTCATTTCAAAATTGAAAATGAAAATTGTCAAAAGTTCTCCACCATCCCCTACCCGCGCCCCTGTTTCACTTTGAATGATAAATTTAAGATTAAATCCAAAGCAGGTGAAAAAAATACCTACACGCTTCAATAATGTCTTTTCATATTTGATTTTCGTATGTATAAAAAGTGACGAAAACTGGGCATCGGCAATAAATACCGTGTCTAATCTAATCAAAGTAATAACAGTTAATAAAAGTGTTTATGTTGAGTAAAGTGCATTGATAAAATCAAGATATACAAATAAACTATGAAATATCCTAATCAATAGATTAATAGATTTTATAGTAATAACTATAAAAAACAATTTATATATAAAATAAGGTTATAATTAAAAAAATAAATTTTAATAACAATTTTTTAAATGAATACTATAAATACTATTTTTTATATCTATACTATTTTCTTCTATACTAGTTAGAAGAAATTTTTCTAAGGATGAAAAACCGCGACAGGTATCGTAAACGGGACTAAATTGTTTTTATATACAAAAAATTATATTGTAGTCGCTAATAACCTTTTATAGGAACATACGATATTAAGTAAATAAATAAAAATCTTTCTCGATCAAATTGATATAATTCGTAGTAATATACTTTCGAACAATACTCAAATTCAAGTACAATGTTTGTTCATTAAATATCAATTGATGTTGGTGTTGAAGCGTTAAGATAAATATCCCAGTTTGTAATCACCCATTAGTTTGTAACCTGGCTCTTAACTTCTTACTCTACATTTTCGGTCCTGGACAAATTAGAAACTGGTATGTAGTTTGAAACATTCACTTTGTATCGGATATATTGACAACATTGTGTAGATACACTTTCGGCCCACTTTTCATTAGAGAATTCTCCAAGTCAAAGGTAGAACCTAATACTTTTCCTGAGACTCATTTAACTTAATTGTTAAATTTCATATTGTAAAACTACTTTGATATATATTCACTATTTTTAACATAAATTTCGTAACATTTTCATTCTCGAAATTTTGTTGCATTTCTTTTTAGCCAGACCATTTTTACTTCTGAATGTTTTGCTTTCGATCATTTGAAATTAAGAAAATTTTTTTTTCATTTTGAATAATTCTAAAACAAAATTAATTTGATCCAATTAGTTTTCACTAATTGTACAGAATTTTACATGGAAACTATACAATGTAAAAATGTCTTTTTAAAAAGAATATTCGGTACTTTTCTATACTCATCAGCACAGTAATAAATGACGACAAAAATGTACTAATATTTGTAGATTCAAGATATACCTTTATAGACATATATATTTTTAGTAATTTAGCAAATTAAATAAATATATATGTGTGTGTGTGTGTGTGTGTAACAAAATATCACATTGTTTATTTTCGGTATAAAAATACGAGAAATATAATATTGTATACACTTTCAATATTGAAATACAAAAATCAAATAAAGTACAACTGTAATTGGATGATAAAAAGTATTCAATTACGAGTATATTGGAATTTTGTTATCGCAAACCTGCAGTATATTTTGTGCGCCTCCTTTTGAGAGACAGTCAGGGAAAATTATTGGATCAGAGATCGCTCAATATAAATATTCGTAAGCACTATGCCGAGTTTTCTCGCATGTACCTGCATTCATCCATTTACATCAAAATAAATCCTTTTTTTTTATTTTAAAATAATAATTTATTTGTTTATTTCAAAATACAAATCGATGTAAATGTTCATTTATCCTCTTTTAATAGAAAGTCAAGATTCAATTTAATTACATAAGATTTCGACAATTTCTTTAGTATTATCGCGACAATGAGGTGAATATTAAACATCAATTTCTTATAAAATTGATGTCGAAGCAAGAGTGTGTAGCACTAGATAATATATGAATCTCAAGGATTTGGACTACTATTATGAAACCATAATATTAACTTACGTGTATAAAAAAAAATTTGTTTACATGATTGTGTAATGTCCCATAATCAAAAGTGTATTCAAATGTTTTAGATCAAGATCACGAAATGCATGTATTATGTAAAAATAAAAACAGAAAAAATATGTTCTTGAATTTTGAAAAACAACCTGAGAAATTATAGAAACAAGATCTTATAATTTACAACCATAATTATATCATAAATTTGTAATAAATAATATTTTCCATTTAACACCATCATGTTTCGTACAACACAAATTGTACATCCTGTATGTTATATTTGCGGAGTTTTTCTATTCAATGTTCAATTACTACAAATATTTAATTACACATCTATGTAATCAAGTAATAAATATAAATAAAGAATGTAATGTTCTACAATACGTAGTGTTTAACAAAACATAATTATCTAGTAACGATTTTCAGGAGCATATAACGATATGAAACTGACATCTAACAATTTTATAAGTTTTATGAGGAAATGTACATAAGTTCATTTCTACATTCGAGATGCTATATGCATGCGAGGCGTTTAAGTTTATCTCCATTTCATCACGAAAAGTGTATTATTTTATGTTAAAGTTGGAAAGAAGACATTTCTGACAGGGCAGTCACGTTATAGAACTGCACGAACAGAAAAGTTCACCCAGCACTCGTGATATACAGACTATTTTTTGCAAAGACATACAAAAATACCCATAAGTGCGGAAAAGTAAAAAATGAGCCCTGAATATTATACATATATGTATATATACAATAATATATAGACGTAATTTTTATAATAATTATATAGACTTTCAAATAATTACATAAATAATAAATAAATAATTAAAAAATATAAGGTCAAGATTTACATGTTACTTTAATGACTTTATCATTATATAATAGGAAATATATTTTCCTTTCCATCGGTTTGATATTCACGGAATGTAAATATTATTTTTAATGTTCTAAAATATATCGTCGAAACTTGGTAATGATAAACTTTTCTTTTGTATCTGCTTTGAGTAGACAACGCATTCCAATAAAACTTGAAGTTTGTTCTTTATTATTTCGCTATTACATAATTGTCCTACAGTAGCATATATTTTATTTTAGTAGTGTATACGAAATTTATTATATATTCTGATATACGAAACATATTATTGTACAGACTGCAGAAGTAATTAGGAACTTTGACCCTGCGGCGTTTGGCCGCTGTCCCATTGAGCTACTGGCTCGATGCACTCGAACTACACGACGTGGATAGAAGTAACTCGTTTTGTTTTTATGAAATCTGAAATAACTCGAATTCTGTTGAGAGGAGCTTTCAGGATAAATTTAACTTATTTTCCAAATATATTTTAACGTCCGATTACATAAAATAACAGTTGTAATATTATGTACATATAATAAATAATAATTATTGTTCTATATACTGCAATTTATATATATATATATATATATATATATATATATATATAGGCAGATTTTATTTGTTTTCATTTTTTTGTTACTTGCCGGTTAAATCTGTATCTATTAAATGATCAAATTAGCAATTTCGAAATTTACGCGATAGTAATCCATTGAGTTTAGTTATATATAATTTGATTAAGGTGAAGTGACTGTTTGATTTAGCTTTCACACGAAACTAGATATCCAGGTTGATTGCTTTGAAATTAGGCTTTATTGGGATCCTCCAATTAAATATGTTATAACACTATCAGTGAAAAGTGCGTACTCATGTATACAATGTGAATATTTGTAAATGCGTGTTAATCGATCGATTCTTTTTTGACTCGACATTTCACGAATAGAAAAGAAACAAAACCATATCTCATGCAAATAAACTAAACGTTCTTGTTTCAATAAGAATAACATTTATTAAAATTGTTTTGACTAACTTAATTTTCCTGACTTATTTTTCCTCTTAAGAAAATGAAAAATTCACTAAAAATAAAATGGGGTGCAAACAACGTCATATATTACAAACAAATCTTTTTTTAATTATGAAAGTGTTTAGTACTCCGAGGTTATATATATATAATACGTTTTTCATTTCTTCTAACCACGTACTACACTAAGCAGCGAGTCTTTTACTTCAAATATTTGTTAAAATTATCCCGATGGTAACATCAGTAGTTTTCTTATATTAACACTAACGATTAGGCAAATAAATTTTCGATAAGAAATGGGTACAATAAAAATGTGTATAAAATAGACATAAATTATGTAACACTACACAAAACAAATGTTAAAGTTGCCGAAAACTTCAATGTAATTGTCTAATTATTGGAAATTAAAAATGTACATAAATTGTTCATAATTATTATATCCATTAATTATCCAATAGAAATATTTTAATACATATCTAAAAAATATTATGTTGTTATGTTGGATAATAAAATAAGACTTAAATTGTATATAAAAATTACAAAAATTGTTTTGCAATTTTGAGGAAAAAGCAACAATTAAAAAATTATCTACAAATTCATACATGGATAGAAGACAAATAAATTTTGTTATACGTGTATTGAAGTGTAGATCTTCATTTAACACAAAGTATGGCAAAACCAACGTTTCATCAATTTATCATGAGAAGCTAAAATATCTCAACCGATTTTTTACGGGAAGTCAGTAATTTTCTTTTTTAAAGTTTATTTTCTTTATTTAGCTTCTAAAATCATAAAAATTATTATTGTTACTTTTAATTAATTGGGAAAGTGCAATGTCGCCCTTTCTTGTCGTTATAGCATATAGACAGCCAGTGGAAGTTTATCAGCAGATTTATCCCCGTTATTCTATACTTGAGTAAGATATTCTTCCAAGTAATTTAATAGACATGTGCAATATGTACATTGCTGTAATTCTGGTGTAATCATTGTTATAGTTGAAACAGGACGTAAACGTAGAACTTAGGAACAACTTGAATTCATCTCAATTACCAGTTAGCAAACTTCACTTTTACAACTTCTGATAACCAATAAGTAAACGCTTCGGGCAATTTCTCGACTCAGCAAAGAAGAAGTAATGTTTTTTTTTTTTAACCGATCCTGATGGTCAACCTCAAACAGACTGAACATTATTAATAATCTTGTTTGTTGAGAATTAGATGTTCAAATTAACACTGAAGTCAAGTTTTAATAATCCTAAAATGTGACTTAAGAGTATCATAAGTGTTATTTAAGTATGAATTTACGAAATGTACATTTCAAGTCTTACCAAGGATTTTCAGTGATATCGTAGATGAATCCAATACACATGATCAAAATAAAACGATAAACCTTCTTAAATCGACAGTTTGATTTGTGATAGATAAATAACTCGTAGACTTGCAACCTTTGTCGGCAACATAACATTTATGTCGATGGAGTCCTAATACATCGCGTTTCTTCTGATGAATGCGACGATGGCTTAATTAACGATGAAAATTTCATATACATAGCTGATCGTCAGCACAAATGCGACAAGAATCCGGAAATTTCACGCTCGAGCTGTGACTCATTGTCCTTCTCTTTGAAATTGAAATTCGCTGTACAACCGAGGCCACGTGAGGCCTGGCAAAATTGTCCAAGCAAAAATTGAGAGGATCGATACTGACGAATCGAAAACGGATGAAAAATCGCGTGGAATTTTTCCATTGTCGATAGTGGAAGGAATGGGACGCGATAATTATCGAAATTTCATTAATCTAGGAGTCTTGAAAAAGGCCTTTATCCCTATCTATACTGTAGTTAAACGTTGCAGAAAACTTGAATGAAATTGGGGAATACTATATATAAGTAAAAGGTACAAATATCAAAAGTTGTAAAGGTAAAATTGTAGAGGTGCCTCTGTAAAATATGCACTCAGCAACTTTCCCTTTCCCTTGTTAGACTATCTCTTATGCGGAATAAGTATAAATGAATAAACGTTAAACCCAACATAGATCTAGTTGATTTTGATGATCTAATTGAAATTTAGTTTTGATCCAATCTAACCTAAAACTAATCTAATCAGTTTTAATTTAATCTAATCAACATTAATCTACCCCGATAAAATTTAGAATATTTTGATCAAAATTGGATCCAACATTTTTTCACTCGGGAGTGGATTAAAACCATCCGGATATTGTAGGAATGAATGGGAGGTGCAGTATGAATATTTGTTAATTTCGGTATCTAGCTTCGGTTACATTCGTATAGCATATGCATATAGGTTGTGCAACGCCATTGTAAAGCTAACCAAGTTAAATTTATACGCATTTATTTTCATTACAGAATTTTCTTTGCATTTGTATTTAAATTTTAATGTTCATTATTTGAATATTGACTTTAGACATGATCAAATTCACGTATTCAACTTCGTCGTATCTGGGTCTGTGTTTATTTTAGGAACAATTTTTCCACAATTCTTGAACTACATACATACCGGACACGATTACGCAATAATAGCTGAGGAATTTGCCCGAAAGACTGATCTCCAGAAACGAAACTCGTTGAAAGTAAAAATACTCTGAACGGAGTAATTCGATCCGAAGTTTTGTTATACGATTTCTGTTATTTTTCCACTAATAAAAACTCCCCAGCAACTTGCTTTCAGGAGGAAATAGCATAGCGCACAGTTGCGTGATTTCTGTCGAATACACGCTGACGAGAAAAGTGCCCAAAGCGTATATACAAAAAAAAAAGAAGCATACGTAAGTATTTTTTCGAATAACGCACATCACAAACTGCATGAACTGGTGAAATTGAAGACAATGCTATATCGTTCATGTGCCAACTGACTGGAAGGTAATTTTGGAAAGCATGCATTGTTGCACTGTATCGAGCGAATAGGGAAGTTAAAATATCTGCAAAAAGGTAATTGGTTTTATGACAAATTGAGGAGAAAATCGATGTACGATATTTGTAGCCATAATCGTCGGACAGATTTAAAAACGAGATGACCTGGTTTGAAAACGATGAAAAATGAATATGAATCGTGGCATCTACGTTATATCGCGAAGTGGATTAAATACATGGAATCTGTTTTCATCAAACGAAAAGCTATGCATGCAAGAATTTAATTTGAGAGAAGGCGTGCTGTTATAATTCTTATTAAATCGTCCAATTCCATCAATTTGGAGAGAATTCAGTTTAAGTGCCATTGTCTCTTCTCGAGGCATTTAGATTTTACCTTAAATCAGTGAAAACAACATTTATAATGTAAAGTTTATGAGATCGTATTCAGGCGGTTAGCAAACGTTGTATCTGGCCTCAGGATCATCTACAAATAATGAATCATACATTTTAACCTTTTTCTTTTTGTTGCTAATTAAGGTATCTTGAAACTTTCATAATTTTTGGATGAAAAAAAAAGATATGCTTATCATTTGTAATTCGATGTATATTTACGTACACATACTATATGTGTACGCATACGTTCGATTTCTTGGCAAATGTAGACTCATTTCCACGAGTTTTCCTCCTTTTTCAATTTTTGCTTCGATGCTTCACTGTCGATTGAAATTATTTTCCGAACTGCTTAAAGCTTTGCGAAAAAGATGCGGAGCTCTTTGCGGAGGTCTTGGGAAGGAAAAGTCTCAAAGCGTCTCAACGTCCTTTTTCGCTGATCAAACGCCGAACAAAATGGATTTCGTTATGAAAGAGTTCAAAAGTCGGGCATTTACACTATATTTATGCGTCATTGATGTCGTATAATGCGCGATTTTAAGGGGGTATTTATTTTAGATAATAATTTAATTATCTTTTTCAGGACTTGAGGGATAATGATTGAAAAGATTTCAAACAAAATCTTGCATATTACTTCGTATGTTCGATCTTACCCATATATAAATGTATACATGCATATATCTCTCAAATAGCACAAATCGCAAAATAGAATCTTTGAATTACAAATTAAGTTTGTTGTGGCCTCAAATAATAAATGAAACATCTATATGTTTGCGTTCCGTTGTGTATAGTAAAAGAAAATAATTGTCCGTAAAAGAACATTAGGGAAAGACGTATGGGACCCACAGGCATTTTCAAAGCAACAAAAACATCACTAGAGTACCATCAAAGGAAACGAAACGCCAAAAAGCGAGTGAAATTTCTTGAATCAGAAGAATATTTTTAGCTAATATGCAGTCATTGTCTCTCTCTTTAACGAATCTTTAGTGAGAGCCTTCCATTATGTGGCTTATGCAGGATAGGTCGAAGTCTACGTGGCTATTTAGAATAAAGATACTCTCTTGATCGCAAGTTGCATCACAAAAAGCAATAAAAAAAGCACATGCAGGAATTCGTGATTTCCCTTTGATGTTGGCTTTGAGGGAACTTGACGTGAAGAATAATAAACTTTGATGTGGAACATCTAAAAGTCTAAAGTCTTTTTAAAGTCGAGTTTTTCTTTTGTTATGGAAAAATCCTTTCATTCACGATTAGGGCGCACTTCCACTAGGTGATCTCAATATACGCGTCGTTCGTCGGGATGTCATTTGACATTGGAACAATCTTGTTTAAGGAAATGGTTTGGTTATAGATATAACAATATGAAGATGATTCTTCTTTAGATGTAATTATCACGTATAGAACTTGATAATATTCAGATAATTATGTCTAAGTTGAAGATTCTTGGAAAACCGCAGATCTGATTCTGAATAATACCACAAATAACCCGTATATAGTTTCTAAAGGCTGATTAAATTTGTGGGTAATTAGATTTATTGACTTTGAGATTTGCATATACGCATCAATAACATGTATGAATATACCGACATCCGTTTTTACAATTCTTATATGAGGAACATTGTCAATTTCGGGTGGGATATGTCAACATATCTGTGATTAATAAAACACTTTCTGTATCAATGTAGCAAGATGAAAAATCAATAGTGTCTGAAACGTACATGTAGTATAGAGACAATATATAAGATAATGGAAAAATACTCATTCAAATTTGATTTGATATTCAAATTGGCGCATATGTCGCGGGTTGAATATGGGTATATACGTCAAAATAACACGTATAATATGGATAACACGTTTGTATACATTCGTTCATGAAAAATGAAGATTAATTCAAGTGGACTCGTTTTTCAAAAGTTGAATCTAATTTAATCAATTTAAATCAACTAATCAATGTGAATTAAACATTTATATTGAAAATGATACGATCCAATTAACATTAATTGAAAAGTTTTCAGTTTATTCAATTTACTGCTTGAGGTTATGCACTCGTATTTTCGTTCAATTTCCGGTACATAGATAGTCTGGAAAACTATCAAATACATATATACAGTAGGGGAAATAGGGAATACCCGGTTTACATATAAATTGAAAAGAATATAGTATCTTAACAGAGGTATACTAAACTCTATTAATGAGTTTCTAACAGTAGAGTAACCTTTGGGTTGAACTTATCTAAGTGTCGATGCTGTTCCAACATATCACAAGTTATCACTGGACGTCCATTATATATAGGTATAACAGATGTATACATTTGCAATTTACATACGCATTCACGCCAATACAAAGGGATGTAAGCCTGGACATCCCTTATTTGTACATATCTATAAATATCCTATGTGAGTCTGATGTGTTAATAGGGTCAGAAATCATTTCACAATCAGACGTGTAGAAATTGTTGAAAAACTGTCTCATAACTCTCGAGTGCTGGAATTATAAATGTCCATCATTTGCAAATCTCATAGTCCATATCCTAATTCTCCTAGTCTAGTTTTAAGAAACCAACATAAACGTTGTAAATCTTGTATTAAACTTTATCTTTCACCCTAAAAGCTAATAAATATCAGAAAATCATGACTCGAAAAAACTTTGTTTGTTTACAGACGGAATGTAGTGTAGTACCGGTGAGCACTACGTCAAGAATGACGTGGATTCGTAATTCGGACTATCGTTTAAAGAAGGAAAGGAGACATGGAATCGTCGATGACAACTGTAAGAGGAGAAATTCGAGAACTTCAAGAAGCTCCAGGTCGACAGGAGCCGTTGGACGAAACTGTTGCTGGAAAAAAGTGGAAGAGAAGGTTTCGCCGTGCACTCGGTGCAATGAGGCGTTGCTATAAAGTGTCCGAGTGCCGGTGATTGGCCGGAGACTAGGGGTTCGCGACACAGGAACAATGCCGGGACTCATTGTGTTCAGAAGACGCTGGGGCGTTGGTAGCGACGATCTAGTTGTACCCGGCGCTTTCCTCTTCTCTGTGCATCTAATATGGTGAGTTTTTACACAGTCCGTTTAAAATTGTTCATGTGAACTCGGCCGGAAATTATATCTAGTTGATGATATATGTGTTGTACCGAGACACGATTGAAGATATTTTTTTGCAAGTAAGGGACAATGATAAAATTCGACCCCGATTACTCCAATGACTATACAGCACCCTGCTTGAGTTTGAATTATCAAAAATGCAACTTGTTAATTTAATTAGTAAATGAAAAATGCCGCCGTGACATCGTTATCTGGACATCAGATGTTCGTCAATGAGTTTCGAGAAATAAATACAGACGTATGGAAGCTGTCGAAACTTGTTTTCATCTCAAGTTGACCGTTCTGAATTAAGTTGACTTGTAGGAAAGCAGTGATTTCATTGCGCATATTTATCATAGATAATTAATATTCGGACCATAATGAAGTTAGCATAATTTCCCAGTAATCGTCGGTCATATCTGTTGTTATTTTATCGATTAGTCATCAGGATATATCTTTGGACTTTTAAACATTGATTGTTGATAATAGGTGAGATAATAAGTAATCAATTATCAAAGAAAAATCGTATTCACACGGAGATTTATTGTTAAAAATCATGGTTTCAAATACAATATTAATTCATACTTCAATATATTATGTAGAAAAGAAAAGAGATTTTTAACAAAAAATTGCGGCACTAACGTTGCATGGGTGAGCTAAATCGCTCTTCGCGTCCAAACGCTCCACAGAAGGATGAATTATATACAAGCCGTTGAATCTTGAACAAAAATAAATGGTTATAGAGCACACAAAAAAGTATCGACAGTTTGAAAATAAATATATCATCTATATAAAAGGAATCTAAAAGTTTGTTTTCTTTGTAGATTTTTGGATTATTTTAAATATTATAACATAACCACCAGAAGGAAACAAAAATGATTGGCTATTAATTGTTTGCGACAAATCTAATTTTTTGTTTTAAAGTAGAATGCGGACAACAGCGAAAGACTACAAGTCTCGGTATATACATTAATCCTTTTCTCGTTAATGCTTCCTCTTGTACCGACTGAAGAGTGTTATCGCAAAGTGCATCGGTGTAACGTACTCTCTTTTTGCTTTGGCTGCTGGATTCTCATTGAGTTTCGGTAACCGTGACAGCTGGTTAACGTGAAGGTCTGGCTGGCTTCTTCGAGTGTCAGCTGACATTTACATCAATAAAAGCTACACTTTAAAAAGTTTCTTTTTAAATTTTTACATCTTTGAATATGAAATTGCAAAAATTGCGATCTTGGCTGTTCTAAGTGTATAAAGCACAAACCAATAAAAAAAGAATTGGGAGGTTAAAACTTGGATTAAGAACCACCAAACCAGATAAAAATGTACTCGTCTTCTCAATAACGAATACAAATATCTTGTTTGTAGATTAATGAGTAATCTGCAGAGATGTAATAAGTTATAAATATATAAATTAATGATCAGGTCCATGTTACGTCCGTTTATATACGTACTTAATATACATACTTAAGCGAGAAACAGGTACAGGAGCACCTTACAAATAGTGGGGACAAACACTAAATTTATTGTTATTCACCTCATAGAAAATAGGTAAGCATGCCTAGTGACCATGGTGTCGGTAAATTGTGTATAATAACAAAACTTAATTTATTTAGAAATGTTATTTTGATGAAAGCTTCCGTATGTCACCATAATGGAAAGAATGTCCGCGGACATTTGATACATCATTGCGTATAGTACACTGCACTCCAATACTATATGCTATGCACATTTTATGTCCACCCTGTAAACGAAAAAGAAGTAAAAAGTATTGGGTGTCCTGAAAATTGAATTAAAGACAATGGGAAAGCATTCAAAAGTATTCACTTGTTTTCGAACATGAATTCTTCTGAATTCTTACCCATTGTTCTCAATTCAATTTTCAGGACCTCAATTCTTTTTCGTTTACTGGCAACTTTTATTGAAACACTCGGTATTTTTAATAACGGAGCAATACATTATAGTATTGCGTGCCATTATTGCCTGGTCCATGTTTATTGCTTGAAGTATCATGCTCTATACATGCAGGTTTTTAGAAAAGTCTAGAAACGGTAAAGTATCTCGAAAACAAATTGTTTCTGAAACAAAAGTTTCAAGCCAATTTCTATAAAAGTTCTACCAGTGGTTGAAGATGATAGCGGG
The DNA here is from genome assembly GCA_030522945.1 of Trichopria nigra. Taxonomy (NCBI): domain Eukaryota; kingdom Metazoa; phylum Arthropoda; class Insecta; order Hymenoptera; family Diapriidae; genus Trichopria; species Trichopria nigra. Next base: position 18,494 of record JAPYZR010000929.1, read on the forward strand.
AAGATTCCAAAACATTACATGATGACCTACTTTCGTTGAGAATTGTCTGAATTATATGAACATCAGAATTTACGATGTCACCAGCGTTAGTAATATCCAGGATGTCTCTTGGAGGTTACACGGTCGTACTTCACACCCCTGCGTATGTAAATTGTAATGCTTATAACTGGGACAATTCTTAATAAAAATAGATGACAAAGTTATATTTTAGAAACGTCCTGCTGTTATCTGTAACATTGTGTCACAAAAATTAGGTTTTTCCATTTGAAAAAATCGTGTTGTCCTTGACCCCGTCTTGACCCCTCCACTAAAGATCAAACGGAGCATAATATAAATTTTAATACTTCGCAAATTTGGCTCGAAACGTTTTTTTCAAAAACTTTTTCTTTTCTAGACATATGATCTTTTTCAAACTTTTCTTACACCCTGTAGGGCACAGTTGGCACGATGGGTTAGAATGACCACTTTGGCGCCCGGAGAAGCGGGCGCAAGAAAATTATCCACAAATGCCATTGGAATTGAATAATTACGAAACGTGGAGCGTATCTGTAGGTAGGATAGAAAATTTATTTCTTGGAAATATAGTCTTGGAATTTTTATGAACTAGTTAATAATTTGTTTTATTATTATGTGCGGTTTTGATCTAACAATTCCCTGTATATCTATCCATATTGATCTACTGATGCTGGTAAGGATAATTAATAACAATAATTGCAAATATAAATCCTAATAAATTGGAAAGGAATGACATTATATGTTAACTTTTACTTTTTGCAATTCTATTTTAAGATTTTCACATCCCCCAATAGAATATCCAATATTCGTATATACGTATATCGAATAGGTGATGTTTATGCGTGTTTGCCTGCGCCGGTGTATGTGTGTTATATTTATGCTTACGGCATTACCTACATGTAGGAACTATTGATTCAGTTTTTCAAAGTCGCCGATCGTGTATACTTAATTCTGCTATCGTTGCGAATTTCAAATGATTATGTTTTTTATTGAAGCAACAAACATTTTGTTTTTTTTTGTAAGTATTGTTTTGACATACTTAACGTGACATGATATACGATCTATGTCATTTTTACACTAATTTATGCGATAAACATACGTGTCAACCTTTCGGTTTACTACATTTTAACCGTGTAATTATAAGCGTTGGGAGTAATGTAGAACATCTACGATAATAGACTCTGTACGTAGATTTACATTTTTGACCTAAAATTTACACAAGATTAAATAATCGCTCAATAGTAAGCTTACAGAATGGTAAATTTGCTCAATTAATTTTCTGCACTCTGATAACGTTTAGAATATACTTTTGTATATCTCTTCGTTTTATTAATTTGTGTCCTTCACATTGGATCTACGATTTTGAATTAAATTTGGACCTCAGATTCTTATGTTGAGGGACTTAGGACGCCGCCAGGCGTACATTTCTATAAGATTCGCGTCTATATTAGATGCAATAAAAGGTGAGCAATTTATTGAATACGTCATATGTTGAATTTCTGAATAATAAATTGCATACATTTTCTTTGTAAATGGCCAATACCGATCTTTTCAATTTAAAAGATCCGCAGGCCACATATTGGTTACTGAACATAATATGACGTATACACGGCCGGTTTTCCATTTTTGATAATGTACTGGTCCCTCATATATATATGATACTCTTTTCAAGTTTATTTAGAAAATGAAAGTCAACAATTGCGTATAATATGAAACCGTTTTTTTTATAACCCAATGAAAATTCAAAAGCAATAAAAGAGTTCATAATATAGATAAGGGTGTTATAATAACTTTGAAAAATACACTATATCTTGTATGGCCGTTTCGAATAAAAACCATTATTAAAACAACCTCATCATATATACACCAAAATATTCCGTGGAACATGTAGAGATCATAATATTAAATATTTTCGCAACTTACGTTGTAAAAGAAAATATCTTAAAAAGGAAATCTTTGCATGTAAAATAATTGTGAAGATAATCAGCATAACAAATGGGTGGCAATCTTAAAAATAATCATTATAAACGTATTTTAAAAATTTTCTGTGGATCGTCCCTACTTTTTTTGTTACGAAAAATATTTTTGTAAACATATTTAAAAAACCAATTTTTAAGCGATTTTAATCGGTTTTATTACACATTAAAAAAATTATTTAATTATTTTGATTTTGACCATTCAATAATAATTATGTTAATTTATTTTTATTATCCTAGATCGTAATCGTAGCCTACGATTCTTATTTGTAATATTCATACCAAATTTTTTAAGCTCGCAAATAAATTTTAGAAATTATTATGTCACATAGAACTGATATATTAATTGTAAGTAATGGAAGCACGAACCAGCTTCTCACAAATCTCACAAAAATTGAATAATAAAAGCAAAATTTTGTCGCGTGTGTTTTGTTATATTTTAATACAACGTTACACTTTGATTTTTTTTTTTTTTTTTTTTTCAATTTACACCAAATTATGTTTATGCTTTATATATGTATATGTTATGGAGATATAATTAACTATTTTGTGCGTGAATCGTCTATGTCCGGCTGGGGGCATCCTTTATATCTATCGTCATATTGATATGAAAATACAATTATTTTGTCGGCGATTTGAGAAAATTAGTTTCGTCCGACTGACGCAGCAATTCTCATTAATTTAACAATTTCTTTCTAAACAAACGAAATATAAGAGAAATTTAAGAGTATACGAGTTAAGGAAGTGACATCATTCTAGCCTAAACGTTACAGTTCCCAAAGTAATAACTATAACCGAACAAACGTGAAAGTATTGAAAACAAAATTTTTCAATTCGGAACCTGTCCATTTCGAATTGCAATCGATTTTTTGTAATACTGTATAATTCGTGTCAATTCCGTTAATACGATACAATATGGTATTTGAGAACATAAGAGACATCCATTTAATTCTAATCAATTCAAAAATTAAATTGATTCATTTAAATTTCCCAGTAATTTAAAAGGGGTTGAAGTTTAAAAAATGGGATTGAATGAGATTAAAACTATTAGAGAAACGTCATCATGATTGGTTGATATATCCCAATCATGTATTTCCTCTAACGGTTTTAATCACATTCCTATTTTTTAAATTTCAATCCCATTTCAATTACTGGGTACGACGCGTTTCAAATCAGTTCTATCCGAGTAAACCAAGTGCATTCAAGTGCCAGAAATAGGATTAAGAATGATAGAGAAATATACGTTTTTCACTGAAACGAATTTTTTTTCAGTTTTTGACTGAAACGAATACTTCTTGGATTACTGGGATACGTCTGATAGTATTTCGCGACTGCAGTAACAATTCTTTTCAATCCTTCGTAAAAATTTTGACGCCATGCAATTCGATCCAATACGTCCGGTCGAATTTCTACAAAGGAACGTAACGATAATTCGGGCCAATATCTACTATATTACGAGTGTTTTAATTCGATCCAATGTATCCCAACGAATTTTTCTTAAGTAATCATGAATTTAATACAAAGAATATAAATATAAGAAAACATTTAATTCAAAATCTCAAGCGAAAGCGCCAGTATGATTTTTATTTGAAAATAAAATACAATTATATCGGTATAGTTGAAGTGGTATAAACGGTTAGCTAGACCGAGTTCTGTAAACATTTCTTTTTCTTGATCATCGAATTTATTATCTTACTAAATATATTACACAGAATTAAAACGTATTCAATATATATATGAAAGTGGACGGATTCAGGATTCAATACTTTCTGGTTTGTTGATGTTCCATCATCTTTGTATTGCCGGCTTAATTTGACACTTAAGAGATGTGTAATGTATGTATTCTCTTTGTCCAGGATGGAAAATATCTATCACGAGATGTCATCTCTCACACATATATAATTATATTATTGAATCTTCCATTTGTCGAATTATTGCTTCACAATAACGCAATTTTTTCACGGTTTGTCAAATAACTGTTCCGCTCAACACGTTTGTCACGCGGTCGCTCATATCATGATAATTATCGAAGCACACTATACGTGAAACGCCACCATACAATAGCAAATCTGCACTATGTGTATTCCTGTATAATACGCACGTACATTCGCAAACGCGCGATACCGTGTATAATATATAGGGAACGAGCGAACTGTGCATATATAATGCCTCGAAGCAGAGTCCCACGTATAGTCATGATTCAAGCTCGAGAGACGCAAAGCAAGGCACTGTACTATACCATCACATCAGTAACGAGCTCCCACTCTGCCGCGCGGCAGCACGTGGGCGCGCGGGCTAACTGACAACTCTAACACCACATTGTTACGCGCACGCGAGTTTCGAATTTTTTTCGACTGTTAAACGGCACAACAACAATGCCCAGCCTCATCGCATTCGGCAGACGATGGCGGATCGGCAGCGACGACTTTGCCTTACCCGGACTGACACTGGCGTCGATTCACTTTTGCGAGTAAGCAGAGTATATACAATTAAATAATTACGATTTATTTCCTATTATATATATGATTTGTTTTCGTTGGCATGCACACGCTCGGTCTTGCATTTGCATTTGAAATTGTCTGCAAGGAGAATCGGAACACTTTAACCATATAGATGATGAATGTATATAACGGAGATGAGCGACTTTAAGGTTAGGTTCGGTCAAGTCCATGGTAAACATAATGCGGAGGTGCGTGCGTATATCCTTATGCATGGGCTGCCGGCACTTGAAAGGCTTGTCGCTGTCGGAATCAATGTTGCATTACGCTTACGCATCTATACATTTTATTTATATCAATGTACGATTGGCCGGCTTATTGGTTTTTTATATTTTTTTATCAATTATCGCCGGAACTCCTTCCATGCATTAACTTATATACACTACTGTTTTATTTAGGCTTATATTTCCTACTCTTATCCTAGTGCACAATGTACATATATACGGTGTCCCAGTATTGAGGATTCTTATTTTCAATTTTAATGTTATTTAAGATCTTATGTTGGTCATTATTCATCATTTCTCATTTTCATCTGATTTTTCGAACACCCGAAAAGAGCTAAACAACATAGATTATTATAAAAAAGCGAGTATAAGAACATTTCCATATTGTCATTTGAAATAAAAAAAAAAATTATCGCAAAGGTTTCGTCATTTTATTTCTTTTTAAAACAGTACAGACGTAAATATTGCGCATGTTTTGAAAGATGTTTCTGATTAGCCATATTACATTATAAACACAAAAGAAAGTAATTTAGATCGAATTAAAACAAAGTCGCATTAATTATTGATTTATTCAAGAATTTTGTGATAATATTGTCGTCGGGAACTGCAGCAGGATATCGCGAATATTTATATTTGACAAACATTTCGGACGTTACATTGTTATATCTTTACGCGGGTTTGCGATATCAAAGATTGACGGTTATTAGTGTAGATGATAAAAAGTCTAACGTCTTCGTATAGTTCAAGGGTAAGGAATGAGCAAAGGTTAATGCTCGATGCTCGAAATCGACCGAGCTTCCTATTGGCGTTTCGTTGCACCGCCCGCGAAATTTGAATATACGATGAAACGCCAGTTAATGCGGTTTAATGGAAAATATTTCAATGTTTTGATTTTTCGTTTATTTATTGCAGTGACCGATTTAAAACGCGAATTTGTATTAATGTAGATAGTCATAAATTAATTTAAGTGCAGCGAGAAAACATTTGAATATAATAATATTTTATTGGGAATATTTTTAAATTTGTCTTAAACGAATCAAAATATGCCGTTAGCAAACAAGCAGTAAAAATAAATCATTATGAAACGCGTTTTTTATCGTAACTTATACGACATCAGATTTGCATTGTTTATAAAAATATCAGGCAGCATCCACAAGTGACGTTATAATGACGTTGATACTTACGGGTTGCATTAGCGCCTCTCACGGAATAGTCTCTAACAATGTAGGCATTTCTCATGAGACGTTTCTAGGAAGCTGTACTCTGTATAGTGACGTAATTACAGGGGAATTGAAAAAATGTTGAATATTTCCTTTCGTCGTGAGCTTTGTAAAATTTAGTTTTCATGAACAAGTGGCAGTATCTGAATATTGTTTTGAAAAATTAAAATATGAGTGCCTTAACTATAATTTTGCATTAAAAATTGAGTTGAAAAATGACAAAATGAATAAACCTGCATAACGTTATAAAACACTAAGAAATCAAAGGTTAACGGAAAGTTGCGTATAAAAACCTCAGTTTTTGTTATTTAAGACCATTTTGCGCAATGGGTGACGTTGGAACCTAGTGGCACAGCAGTGCACTAAAATTGACTTGATTACAAATTTATTTACAAGTCTATGATCGAAAATTCTATTTGAAGATCAATAGGTACAATCGCTATTATGATGCAACGTTACAACTAACAAATGAAAATTATTCTTTCATCACAACAAAAAGCACTCTTGGCATGAAATAAAAGCAAGAATTGTTGCAGAACTTATATCGATCGTGTGGAATTTTTGATCGGCTCGGAAGGGCCGTTAAGAAAATGTAATAAATCCTCTTGACAGTGTCAGTGACAGGAGAATTCATGGGGGAGAAGAGAGAAACGTAAACGCCACCACGGATCGACCACATTTTCCTATATCCCATGGCACACGTGAACCTACAAACCGACATTCCTATTATTCCAGCAATCTGACAAAAAATGTTGACGTATACCCTTTTTAAAGAAGAAGGACCTTGCTACGGCAATTATTACGTTCACTATTGATGACGTGAACTTAATTGGTCCAACTTATAATATGGTCTAATTTCAAATATATAAAAATCTTACTTTTTTACTTTGTTACTTCTTAGCATCGTTGAGATTGGGTACATCTTCTCCATAGAGTACATCAAGACCTAACAAGAGTCCGTCTTATTTGTGTCACGGGTGACAGTCCGTGATGTTGTTTTGTTGATACGGAACGCAAAAGAGACGTTACCTTTCACAATACAAATTTTCCCGTATACTCCACCGCAGCGACGATGCGAAAAATTAGATCTTCTTTCCACTTTGGAATATAAACTAGTAAGATAAGACTTTAAGACCTACGCTTGCTGGGCACGTTTTACCATCTATATTCTCCGTTTAATGGCGGCTTATGAAGTTTCAGTCTAATTTCAACGAGTTGTGGAATGAAATAATATCTAATGGTAAAAACCGATTTTTAAATAACTTATTGGAAAATGAAATGGGACTTTCACTATAACTTGTTTGTAGAATATGTGTCATGTCTGAGAAAACTTTTGGACCAGTGGACTTTTCTGAAATGAATTGTATAATAAACAAGATTTTTTTTTAGATAATTCGTTTATACAAACGAATGTCTGCTGCGATAAGAATATTCTAGAATATTTTATCGAGTTAAAGAAGTGAAAAACGTGGAGTCAAATCATCTCGGAATATTTCAGATATATATATATATATACACATAGTAAATTTTCGTATATGCGGAGTACTCTCGAATTAGAACTTGGTATTGTTTTCGAAAACAGTACCGGACGATATATTATATATATGTATGATGTGACACGCGGGTACGAATAATGTAATATACGGAATTATATTGTACATACATTTTTGTTCTTAAGTATAATAAAGTTATTTCTCCAAACATAATTTACTAACTTTGATTCATTTACCTTCGTGAGACAAATACAAAGTATACCGGGATAAATGAAATTGTACAACTTTGTTGACTTCAAGTATAGCGATATATATATATAGCGATACAGATTTAAAACACTTATCTATACATATATAATATATATGGTTATATATAATATGGTTACATATGATTTATAAAATTTAAAATGTCGGATACATAATATGTCTGTAAAATAAAATAAATTTATATGGATTGTAATAAAACAAGGGGTTTTCGAGGTCATTGATTATGCATCTGAAGTCGGAATTGAAGAAATTCAAAATGGCGTCCAACTGCTTTCCAAACATTTCAGCAAGAAGACTAGATACTAGTCTTGCTCGTAAATATTTCGAACACGGTTGAACCGACTCATATTCATCATTTTGTGAATAAATATTTCTATTATTAATTTCTCAAACGTTACAAATTTATTTGTCACTTATGTTCTTAATGCCATTTGAAAGTGTTAAAAAGTAAAATTACAGATCCTCGACTCCAAATAGAAATGGAAGATATTATTATTGACAGGATTCTTGGACATCCTGATTTATTATAAGAGCTTCTTGACCGCAAGTAATAATTATTTTAGAAAAACCCTCGAAGGAGTTTCC
>JAPYZR010000930.1:2673-28212 GCA_030522945.1 Trichopria nigra
CCATATATAATTATATATCGTTATATCTGGAACATATATGATCCAGATATAATCATATATGATCCATATATAATCATATATGATCCAGATATAATCATACATGATTCAGATATAAATATATCTGATCCAGATATAATTATATCTAATCCATTTTTTCCCGGGTTATTTTTACATTGCCATTTCTTCAAAATGTTTGTTTTTATTTCCGGACTGTTTTATTTACTCTTTTATTTACTTCGACTGTAAATTCTGTAAACTTTTCGGCGACTTTGTTAAAATATGATTTTTTTCTTCATGCTGCACTTTACCGTCATTTTGTGTGACCGATTTTTTAAAAATTTATTTTGATACCTTATTATTATTATCTACATAAACATGCAGTACAATTCATACGAAGTCACAGTAGAAAAAATGAAATTAATTCGAATCACTCATAAACTGACTAAAATATGGTTAAAAATCGTCACAAAGAGGTCATTTCATATAAAAAAGCAGAAACGCTTAATTTCAAAATAAAACAAAGCAAACCATAATTTTTCTCTGATATTTCAAATCGTAAAATTTTAAACCATAATTTTCACGAGTGTGGCGGAATTTATCACTATAGCAAAGCAAGTACAATCACACTACTTTTTTTATGAGTGAAACATGCCTAAATTAATGATTCAAATGTAACTTACGTAAAGTAAACGGCGCCACGAGAATTGAGTGGAGCGCTCCAAACAAGAGTGGCCTGCTGTTTGTCCCGAGGATCGGCGTGTGTCACTGCACTGCATTCAGAGTGTCCTTTTGTGTTTGGAGTCTGCGCCCAAGATCCAATCCATTGATCAGTCTTTGCATCCCGAGCTTGGATGAAGAATCCTTTGAAATCTGCTCCCTTGATTGTCACTGAAATAAAACACAGAATTGGAATATTTTGTATTTTCATTCTTATTTTCTGATTGATAACCCTTTTTTTATGATTTAATAGACTCAATAAAATACTACAATATGCAATCCCAGTCACAATTTAGGACACGTAACATATATGACGCAATATTCGTAAATATACAAATAAATGACAATAGGAATTACATTATGTAAATCGAGGTATTTATACATATATATATATTGCGAATAGTGAACCGAAACTTGATTGAAATTAATAACAAGTTTGTCACTTTTGTACCTATCACAACAAGTATTCTATAACTTTATTTTAAAGCAAGCATTTACATACCTGCTCCATATCAAAAAGCAGCAAGCAACAAAGTATCAAGGACAACATTTACACGTCGACTAAATTATGCAGCTAGGTTATGCAATTTTGATTAAAATCGAGGTTGATACATTACCAACGATCAACCACGGCAATAATCAAGTACATCATTGCCTAATGATCATGAAAGCAAATTAAGACATTTATTTCCTGTAATTAAAAACATCAGCATTGAAAAATGTTTCAAAATCTTCATCTTTTAACTGAAACCATTTTAGGCTCCGAACGCCTACTTTTATTGTTTTCTAATGCTTGAGGAAGATACTGAAGGTATATCGTATAGAATTGCCAGTACAATACATTTCTCGAAAAAAATTGAACCTCGCAAAATTTAGGATACTCTGCTCTTGTGACAAATTCAATACAATTCAGATTGTAGAACAATAAGTAATTTTTGTTTGATTAATTTCAAACAGTAAATGCTTTTCAAATGTCTCGTATTCTTACGGATGTTTTGAGCATATTTTTTTAATTGTTGATAAAAAAAATGTGGTTTGAAATCAGAGATTACATTTTTGTTTGGAAGTAAAAATGTATTTTTGGACCACTATTTTTCTATTTTACTAAATTCATCCAAGGCACCCTCAAAAAAAGGTTATAGAAGAAATTCTGTTTGCTTGCTCAGTATAGTTATCTTGCAAGGTAATACACGTAAGTATAGAGCAGGATAAGTGGACAACAAATTTGTTATTGTATTTTTGGAGTATATTGACGAAAAAATATAGAGTATCAATATTTCCCAAAATGACCAAATTCAATATACTTCGTTCAATTTACGAAAATGGTCGAAGTAACAATTCTATTCGAGCGAAAAAATTTGAAATTCTTGTTCAGTTAAAACCAAACATTCATTTCGCTATCAATCGGGAACATTTAAAATGTTTACCAAGTAAATATAAGATTTTCGACCAAATAACCTTACAAAAATAGTGATATGAAACAGTTGTGAAGAGAATTTTTTAATTTTTTAAGGTTCTCTCACATATTCTGTTTATACACAATTTTCTAATAAATAACATCTACTAATGAACATTTTTAGTTTCATTTGAAGTTAAATTAAAAAAAAGCCTATACTTATATGGGGATCGCATATATAGTATTCCAATAGTAGGTACACATGCGTAAAATTAGTTTATACATTTGCTTAAATATGGTATGCAGAGAAAAAAAAGTAATGTATATATATCTACAACAATATAAATTTCAGACTTCCACTGAATTCATAGAATTCATTCAACAAATATTGTTGGACAAAAAAATAATAAAAAAAATTTTTAAATCAATTGAAATTAAATAAACAATGCGAATCCTTCACTCATAGAAATGACGTGTTTAATAAAGTATTGGTTTATGCAATCATTTAGTAACTTTACATTTTTTATCGAACCACCTTAATCATTTTGAAATATTGTATGGATCTATTTTCTAATAATGACACAATTGGATAATTTGTTATATTAATTATTGGTTTTATTCGCAATGTTACTACAATTACAGAACGGAATCTCGCGAAGGTATTATTGCAGAATTGAGCAATTTTCCGATCGAAAATTATAGATGGAAATGTCGAACAAAATATTGATGATGTGATTAAGACCTTTCATAAAAGCGTATATGTTGCTTTCATTCTTTCCAAGGACGAAATTACATTTGAAAAATAGAACAAAATTGCAACAAAACAGATTTTTAGCCTGTTAAAAACAAAAACAAAAACAGATGTTACGGGAGAATTTTATCTATAATGCCAATAATTAATTAGGATATCGTAAATTAGACTCTTCATGAACGAAATAATGCATGTAAATAATTAATGTACGATAGTTGCAATTATCAATTTATTTTTCGTTTGGAGGCGAATTAATCAAATTTAGATTTCGGCGCATAAAATATATTTTATATTTTAGTATATATAAATTATTATATAAATTGCTCTATAAATTACTCGAGACAGACATCTTTTGGATCGTCTTAGTAACGTCGCATGGAAATGCCGGTACGGAATTTTAGACTAAATAAAAAGAAGTATTACAATAACGATATCACTATATTAAAAAAAAAAAAAAACAAAAAAAAAACAGTATATGTGATACGATACATTATCAGATCACGCCATTTTTTTGTGATCAAAAATATCATAATTATCCATAATCAAATTTCCACCAAAAATAATATAATTATAAATTCTATACGATATAGATTATATACATTTGAAGTGATTTGATATACAAATCAATCTATCAAAATTATTCACCTAAACCAATGCTGACACTATAGCCGTATATATTCGATTAAAATAGCACTGATGCTCTGTAACATATTATCGTCGGTAATAAAGATCTCATAAATAGCATTGATTGATACAGGTATGACACATCCATGTCAGACCTCACAAAGTCACTTCTTAGAAAACCTGCATTCTTATTATTGCTGGCACACGTACGTAGAACAGAAAATTCGATGAATGGAAAAAGTTATCAATTGCAAAAAGAATAGATTGCCCTCGCAATTACTCTGTACATATATTGACCTAGAATAATACGGCTCTATCACAGCTGCAAAAGTTCTGTAGGCCACCGACACGAATAATTATCTCAATCAAAACAATTATATAAATAATTTATAATTGTAGATTAAAATAATTATCTAAATAATTATATAAATTAGTAATTACCAAACTAAGTAACGAACGACATTATTTTTTATTTAAAATAATCAAAATTTTACGTAATATACAATTGCAATACTGTATATATTGTTGAAAAATGTAGAATAAATCATAGTCCGGTGTTATAATTTCGAAAATTGAAACTTAAACTATTTAAGTATAATAGAAGCATTGTTTAATTAATGTACAATTAACATATTTATAAATAACGTAAAACAGTATCTTAGAGGGCCGGGAACCGCATCAAGGCGAAAAACAGTTTCAGCCGGAAGGTACAGCCATCTTGAATCGTCCATCTTGAATTCAGGAATTATTGAAATCCGAATTCGTGATAAGCAACCCCAAAAACCCACGTCTAACAAATTTAGTATAAAATTGGTTATTGATTTTTCGAAAATATAATTCACCGTATTGAATCCGCCATTTTGAATTTTAGAAATGTGACCTCAGATTCGTACTCAGCAACCCGAAAACTCTCAAGTAACGTATTAGATGTGAAAAATTTTGTTATAAAAAATGTTTGTCAGATTCAACATGTGATGATGACCTTTTACAGTGCCGCGGATCGGCCTTTAGGCGTCAGTTCTGAACTGGAAAACTTTAAGGGGCTTGTTGGACCCCCTCTTTTATGCAGATAAATTATACTTTAAAAAACATCGAAATAATGTAACGTAACAGGAAAAGTCATCAAAACATACTTTGGTTATATGATACTTTTCATATCAAAGGCAAAATCACTGTCGGGTAGTCTAATGGACTCCATAAACATAATATCCTAGTAAACGAACAATTTCATTAATATGTATATACTATAGAATCCGAATATACTATTTCGTCTATGTGATAACATATATATATGTTTATAGGGATTTTCTTTATTTTTGAGATGCAATACTAAAATTTACTCGAATTTATATATGTTCATAAATATGTTCAATACGAATCAACATTCATATGTCGCAGTGTGTATGGATAGTACTGATATGCATACATATATTGTCAACGACAGTTATATAAAATAATATATATCATTTCAGTCGGTATAGTAACAGATTTTTTCCACGACAGCTACAGTCATGTCTTCCTCGTATTCCCAGCAATATGAAATGTGCTTGGTCACTTCCCACACTACACAATCCGTCCCTTGATGTCCTGAAGAGCTCCTGAGGACATCCAAATATCCCTTTTTTTGACTGAGGAGCTTCTCGGGAGCTGCTCAGGACATTCCGAAACGAATTGTGTTGTGTGGGTTAGAAATACCGACATGGAGGATACTGTCAAAAAATGAGGACGTACGACTGCCCCTTCATATAACCTGATTTATATACAAATTAAGGAAATGGACTTTTTCAAGATTTACAAATGAAGAATCTTAATCAATTCCAAGGAAGAATTTTAAATATGCAAATATATATATATATACATATCTCAAATTTAATTGTTCTATTATATTCGTCGTTCGTGTAAAAAAGTTCATGTAACAAACGGGTGTTAAAACAAAACAAAAATCGAATTGTCACGTTTCAAGGCATGGATTACATATATATTACAAACATTGTGTTATATTGCGAACTCAAGCACCCCATTAAACGGAAAATTTTATCAAATCAGGAATCATTGGACGTAGTAATAATATATACTATATATTATGCATTATGCTACAATTTTGAAAGCTTAATCACGTTTCTTTTACAGGAACATGATTGTCTTGATTATTGTAAAATTTGTATTGTGTCAATATAACAGCAAATGCCTAACAATTTCTGAAGATATATACTGTGATAAAAAATATTTTCTTTCAAGACCTGATTTTGTGTCTTCATTTTTAAGAAAGCACGTTATCAAAAGTAACATCTTCAATAAAATAAATTTAATTGAAGAACTGAAGAACTACGGATATCATACAATTCTCTATTTTAACGTCCTTCGATTAATATTCTTCTTAACGACAAAAGTAACAAGTAATTTAGTATAAGGAACAAAAATAAATTAAGTACAAGATTAAAAAAATCACATCAATTATTGAATGAATTACATACCAGTTATTTGGTCACCAGGAGCATAGTGAGAGGCTGAAGCAATCAATCGGTAAGGATTAGAGGACGCAGGTTGCGGTTTCGTTTGGCCGTGATAAGGTCGATTTGGCTTTGGCTTCACACAAGCATCGACTGGTCCGCCGTCTGGGAATCCAAATACTACGGTCCCCAGACCGATGATGGTAAAAACAATGGTTGCACTCTTCAAAGAGAACATCTCAATGTTCGGCTGTATTTACTACAGATGCAATTTTTTCAGGTAAAGACATTTTATTTCAACATTTTACGATTTCAATTTTTCTTTTAACGTTGCAAATATTCCCTGCCTATTGTTTTTTAACGAATTTTATATCAATTTATTTATATTTTTATTTAATTATATATTCTTACTTTACTTTTAAATGCCAATATATTTATATTATTTCTTACATTATTAAATTCATTTTGTAAGTAGATGAAATTTTTAAAGAAAATCAACATCCAAGGCAGGTGAACATTTTTTAAAGAATCGAACTATTTAATCAACTTATTTGAGTAATTTTCTGAAAAGTTTTGTACACTTTATGACATGAAATTCACTTGGTCATTATAAAAAAATAAATTCTTATCGAGTTTTTGAAATTTTAATTTGAAAAATCTCAAAAGATTAAAGTAAAAATGTTTGTAAATATATTCCTAAAAATAATACATATTGACTAAAACAAGTAGGTCGTGCACTTGATTAACGCACCGCTAATTATTAATTTTATTTTCATTTCGCGCATTAAAAAAAAAAAATTATACTACTTTTATTCGCTGTTAATTCCATCAGAAATTGATTTAAATTAATTACTGGGCACGACCTAATAGTAATTTAAGATAAACATTAAATTTGCTCAGTTACCGTGTAACGTAAATTGCGGTGATAAAATCACACGACCGGATTGATTCACGTTTGTAAATGAACTGCTTGAAAAATATGTAGAGTTCGCAACAAGTATTAGCTAAATCTCACACAGATCCCACCATCGAATCGCAATGGTGAACTCAATTCCCTTTTACCATTCGTCACTTTCGCTGGCCAGTACGTTCACGTCGGCTTCTCACAAAACGAGTTTGTCGTTTATCGTCCCGTCTCTTTTATTCGCACACCAAAGCCTTTATATTATTTTAAAGTGTTACGAGCATTATCGTAAAATATCAATTGTTTAAGTACCATCTACATAGTACAAACCTAATATTTATTCTTTATAAAAAGTTGGAAAAATTGGTATTTTATTATTATCAGGAAGAACCAAGACATTTCATCGTTATACAATCATTAATTATTCACAAAGCGCCACATTTGTATTATTGAGGAAAATAAATAATTTTTTATAAAGATTTTATATAAGAACGATTTATTCGCGATTATCGTAACAATTATCAGCCATTAATAATAATACACACATGATAAAAACATCTTGTTTTTTTTTCGTTTCATATAAATAACGTTCAATACATTTTTGTATTGATCTCGTAAACAACATACAGCATACAATTCTTTATGAGCGACATATAGCATATACATGTTCCACGAATGGTCGCGACGAAAAACATTTATCTTCTAAACTTTTTTGGATTTTGCAATTTTAAAAGACCATCCTTTATCGGTTACATAAGACAACACGAGCAAACATTGTGAAAATACAACACGGAGTTTAAAAAAATCACGTTCAGCAAGACAACTTTCTTACAAATATTTCCAACGACGAAAACAAAAACTATTTGCACATTTTAAAATCATAATCAATTTTACTGCAACAATGGATTATTGGATTTCGCTTGCTGTCGCGTAGCACTCGTCACTTATTATTATTTTTTATAAATTTGTATAAAAGATATATAAAAAGACTGCACAGTGCTTTACAAACGTTCCTAGCGTAGCAGCATCGATTAACAATCATAAAATTTTCGCACCGACAGTACGAACGTGTTTCATTCGTTGCCGTTCAAAAATCGTGATTACACACATCAATCTGTCATTATCAACGGCAGGGTTGATTATTCAACAGTTGCCATAGTTGTCAAACTGGATCAATCGACTCATTTAAAAATGCGCGGTTTACGCAATTTCATGGTAAACCTACTACATGTGACAAAGAATTCATCGTGTATAATCAAGATTCTAATTACAAGTATAGACAAGGTACCATTCCACACAAGTGCAAAAGGGTTACCAACATATAAAATAAATTAACGAGAAATTTGCACGAAAATTATTTATGATGGAATTGAACTAATTAAGACTCGATTATAACTTTATAATGACAACGGTAGAAACAGGAAAATAGTGAAAGATATAGTGATGTATAAGTTTTATAAATATAATAGAAATACAGTAATTAATGGGTTGTAATAATACAATATATGGTATCCTTTTATTACCAATTCACGTTATTGTAAAAATTTGCTCAATTAAATATGTATTTAATCTCATCGATATTAAAATCTGATCAGAATCCACTTTGAATATATTTTATTTTTGTTATAAGGCACGGTTGAAAATGATCTTGTTACCTATAAATATCGTCGATGTCCTGATCCTATTTGTCAAATACAACAATTATTGTTACACGTCAGAGTAATTATGTTGATTTTAAATATCCCATTCATTCTTAGACTTAGAATGCAAAGTTCGTCAACTCTTAATAACATTTTTCATTCTTGATGTGTTATTGGCGTATATATACTTTTTTATATCTAACGGAAATTTTATTTTTATAAAAATTATGCTCGATGTTCACAAGAGATTTGAAAATTAACATTCTTTACAATTAACGCTACCTTTAAAACCAATTAATCCTAAAATATATCACTAAATTTAAGTCGTTCAATCGTTCAGATAATATACATAAAAAATTGTTCCATTTTAGGAGATGAAATTGGAAAAATCATCTCCTATAGTCTGATCCAAGAAAACCGATTGGTCAAACTTCGTTCCATGCATTAGTAACGAATATTTATCAATATTTAGTAATTTTACATTCACCCGTTTAGCACTCTGAAGCTTTAATCACATATGTACAATTGCTTGTAACGATCCATTAACGCTCGCGCAGAATCCTATATGTAAATCAGTCGCGAATCAATCGGCCAGACATCGCGGTGATCGATCTAAATATATATGTATACACGCTTCAGGAGGGTAAATCGTTTCTTTTACCAGTCTGCGTGCCGAGTTGATTTTGTTGCGTGTCCTGTTCCGTCGAGTTACAGCTGTCGACAATCAGTCTGTACAGTGGTATACGGTTGAGGCGTGTAAAGGGGAGATTTTTGTGACAGATGAAAAATTCTTTACTTTCGAAAACATGACATTGATAAGACCCGACGAAAGAAAAGGATCACTTTTGAAATCATTACAAAGATTTACCACTATGTGACCTTTCATCAATTTCTAAACTCCTCATGTACGTTTTCGTACAGTTTTAGTGCATATAAAATTAATATATGTCAAGAAGTCGTCCAGCAGGTATATTCGAGAGTATCGAATCGATACAAGGAGATTTCTTGAAAATTTCATTAAAAACTATTGACGTGGAATGTTATATCTATATTATATTCTGAGAAATCCGTTCTAAAGAATCGTAAGTACGAATATCGCCAAGTAAAATTATCGTAGCATAGCATGATATTGTGTGATTATCATGGTAAGTATAGCCCGAGTGGAACTGTCATTAGCAATCGACCTTTAAATAACAAAAAAGTCAGGTCGAATTTACGGCGCCAGTATGCTCAAGTCCTAAAGGAATACGATTTCTTCGTCACATTGCACAGCATAGGATAAAAATAGCTAACATTTGTTAATGGGCAATAATTAATCGGCATAGAAACACAATAAAAGCGACACACGTGCCACGTCAATACACGGTAAAAAAAATAATATACCAAGGATTTTAATCATCTCCTTTTACTAGGAACGAAACAAAAGATAACATATTTACTCTACTACGACATAGCCTACATTTACACTTCAACATATAACGATAATTATAAGACTTCGAAAGTCCAAGAACAATGCTCCTGAAGATGAAGTATCCAGACCACAATATAAGGTATAACTGTGCAATAGACCAAGATATAGAATTAATCGACAGTCAATGGTGCAAACCTTCCCTAATATTAGAACCAATTATCCATCATATAAGATATAGATCCGAAATGTTGATGAATGATATTTTACAACTGAATAATTCGAGCGACGCTGAAACTGCTAGGCAAAAGTGTAACATATATTATTGTTGGATAATAAGCAATGTCATGGTATATCCATTATGAAGTTTGCTTCACACGACTCAAAACGATAGGTACATGAGAGAGCCATCTGATGGAAGTACACAAAGGAAGCTAAAAACGTAAACATATATTATTGACATGGTATATTTGTCACGACGAGCTAACTACCAAAAGAAATTACCAATAATATTGACATTAACTTTAAGGACAAAGGCGTCATTTTGGTAAAACCTATTTTTTTTTTTAGTAGTACTGTTCTAGGTCGTACGTCGATCATTTCAACAATCGGAAAGAACGTCCCTTCCTGCGTCGTGACTATAATATACGTGTGCTGGGAAACGCACGCGTCTACGGTGGTCGCGTAAACACAACTTTTCTGCCACACTAGCATATCGATTTTTCCGGCGTGGACTTGTTCGGGCGCGCCGTTGCGGTAAAATGTTCCGAGCGGAACAACGGCCTGAATAAATCCGACAATTGGCCGACGACGCACGAAAAATGTGCAATTCGTACGCGATGAATCTTGAAGCGCGAGCTGATTGGTCGACCACTGTCCCGTATCGTATCGGGCCAAAAAATGAACCCACCTATTTTATAAATACAAAATATCGTTCAAAACGCACAGCCTATAACGGCCGTGAATTCCTGTCTCTAAACTATTAGGAAGCCTCGATTCGAAGCACCGTACCCGTAAGCCTTTGTGTAGTCGTGAATTTCCGCATGTAGTGGGATTTATGCAAATCCAGATGGAATTATATTTACAATCTGACGTACAATTTTCCACATTGTTGCTGGATTCATGCTCGAACTCCGTCACAGACCATGCTCATATTATACGCAATATAGTGCGATCCATATAATTGTGGAAATTCACTGCTCTGCAAATCAGTGTATAATAATTATTCTACATTATACGGTATACAATGCTCGTGTAGTATGTGCGCACGTGTATGTATGTACGAGTATTGTAGACTAACGTATATATACATATGCACGTATATGTGGTACATGTGGTCGAAAGGAGCAACAATACGGGAGGTCTGTTAACTCACACGTTTTCTCTCTCTATCTCTGTCTCTCTCTCTCTCTCTCTCTCTCTCTAGGCAGATGAAATATAGGAACGGAATTATAATTATATGTTCGCGACCATTTGTATCGATCGTGCACCAGTCTATTGACAAGGGAAGGGATACGAATATGCATCCAACCCGTTCATCCCTCTTAACAAAGTAAATTCGAAAAAAAAACTTGAAATTACCCGGACTCTTAAAATATATGTTTTCATTTGTTGTCCTTCGGGGATTATTAATATATTTTACATTTTGACATAATTTTCATTGAGTGCCAAAGACCATCAATGGCATACTAAATGTAGGAAGATGGCCCTACATCGCATTATCTAATTCTTAGACAAATCGCAGATATTTACAATCTTAAAGACGACAAAGAAGTGGATAGTGTAAGAAAAAAAAAGTGGATTAATTTCTACTAGGGAACTCACAATCGAATCAGATTTTGTTACTAAACTTTCTTACTTGAAACTGGGCGAAGAATCGTGCCTTGCAAAATTATTGACCAATTGTTGGACTTCTTATATGTATTCCTTTTTTTGACTATTTATATTAAAAATTTTTATTTTTAAACGTATGTGTTAAATATAGTCGTAGTAATTGTATTCTCAATTCTAATAATTGAGATGAAAAATGATTTGCCCCTGAACTCATTAATTTATTTTATTTATCTTTCCATATAACTTTTCAATTCATTGAAAATTGCATTCTTAAAAGTATTTTCGAACTATATATGGAGTTGAAATTGCAGGTAATCGCGTCAGATTGGCAATACCTGGCATTTCAATCAGAATAAGGCTTCTACTTCCTCAATTTCGAAGTACTATACTACATATTTTTTACGGCCTTCGCGTTTAAAAAGTTTCTCCACTGTGGATAAAGTCAGAAAATGTATATCCATCTGCAGACCTTACGAAGATAAAAATTGAAAATAGCAAATGAAACTTATAGATAGATAGTCTTTAATTTTTATTTCATAAAATTTCATTTTAATTAAGAATGGATTGATTGTTACAGAAACTTTTGCTAAAATTCTTTCCGAATTATTCAGTCCAGTAACATTCGAAAGGACAGATCTTGTTTGCTATAAAATACGATTTTTTACTAATATTTTTTTGTAATAAAATTTTTATGGACAATAAACGATAAAGAATTTTACTCTTCCGTCAAACGGAATTCAACGTATTTACAGCTGAAGATTCGAAGTCGGGGTATTTAAAGTTGATGAAATCCCCCAAGCTTACTAAGTTCTGTTGCAAATAAATATCTTGTAACATTTTTTTTGTATTATTAAAAACTTATAATACAATGTAGTTAACTTCAAAATTAGTATCGTTCAAAATTATTGAATGTAATTTTCCATTTTTTTTTTACACTATCCATTTCGCCTACGTCACCAACACGGTAAATATCCGAATAATCTAAAAATTGGCTAAAAAATTGTTTTTTTTTTTTAATTTCTAACAGAATAGGAAAACTAAGTTAAAAAAAATCCTCCCTTTTGGTTTGTTCATGAAATTTAACACGGTATAACGATTAAATTGTATTCGTACCAGCCAATTCATTGTTTTAAAGTATAATATAGTCAGTAGGAAAACGATGCTTACACGAAATAGTCGATTAAATCCCCACAATCATCATTCGTTTTAGAATTGTTGTTATTTGTGCTGCACCGCTCCTCGGCGCTCTAGTCACTTTTGGAATGAAATTCATCGCCCTCGTTCTCGATAACTTCGATTGCACAAGGCGCTGGAAACCATCCTCGAACTCTTGTATCCTTACCTTGGATTTTCTCTTCATTTTCTTTCTCCCCGAACAACCAATGACTGAAAAAATTTGTACATAATTCACTTTTGACTTGTGACTTTCATAAAATGTTATTTATATAAAAATAATTTTATGTACTTATATGTGTAATTTATACATTATACGTCTATTTGTAATTTAATTTGAATTTAAGAGAATTTTATCAAGTTTAAAAAATGTTTAGCTTTATTTTAATTAGAAATGAAAAATATACGTACTTGCGCCATCGAGTAACGATGACAGTGTCATCGACGTCAAGTTTGATGCGTGGTTCATCAGTAAACGGTGGCGAACACAGAACTTTACATCCGTAACTAATGGGTACCCACGATCCGGTCGCTTTGGATATAACTCTATATCTCTTAGACCGTTTTCGCTTCTCCGACTTCTGTGCTAATTGTTCCCTCTGTTTGTCATCAATATAGAAATGTGTTATTAGATACGATTAAAAACTTCATTTTATACATGAATTATCATGTTATGATTGTCGGTTTATGATTGGTTCGTATATAGTATAGATATAATATCATATTTTTTGATATTTTTGAGAGTGAAATTTGAACGCTTTATGTTAAATGTGCAAAGTTTCTTCAATATTTCGAAAGGAACGCTTCATAAACGTTGACAAAACGCAACAAAGAGTATCGGACTCTGGTTATGCATTACGACAGTGACGTTTATATAATCGAAATTTACGCTATGTTTCGCTAAAGCATTTTTCAGACTTCTATCCTCTCACTTGACTCGTACAGTCGCGTCTTTTACTGGCGCTTTATAGGCCCTTACTTTTTTTGGGCATAAATTAATAAAACCCAAGATATAATTAGTACTCACCGTTAATGTATATTGATCACAACCATCAATGACGGGCCAAACAATGCCGTCTACAGGAGGCGTACAATGCCAAGATATAACCTAGATTAACAAATATGTTAATTATTAACCTCGCACTATTAATTTCGATAGGAATTTCAGTATAGGAATTTTGTGCATAAAATTTAATATCCAACCTGCTTAATATTAAATATCCAACTTTTCGAATAAGGATGCACGAAAACATCTTTCGTTCCTCGCCTTCTAAAGTTTGCTTTCTTTATGATCCAAATCTCTATGCCAGTTTGGTTTGATAAAATAGCAATTACCTGAAATGCATCAGAATGTTTTATCAAACTTATTTTCTAGAAATTGAAAATTTACAAAACTATAATAAAGTTTGCAAGTATATAAGGCACGTACTTGGAAGTACAAAAGCATTCCTACGGCTAAAACCACCCCGATAGAGAGGCCGATTCCGAAGAGGACTGCGACCATAGTAAAAATGGAAGGCGGTGAAAATGGCAATGGCCGTGTCGAAAAAATCGTTAACAGCCATGTTACCAAGATGTACGTTGAAATACAGCATCCGCTGACAGCGCTAGCCAAAAATGCCGTGAAATGTCCGTGATTAAAGTGGCCAACGCAATTATTAATCCACGGACAATGATGATCCATTTTCAACACGCAACGGCCACCTGAAAATACCTTCCTTTTAAAATATTCGTAAAATGATAAATAATCTCTTAACATTGTTAATCCTGAACCACGCATGAACGACTTATAAGGGTATCTGCTGGATCTGAAATCCCGCTCTATTTTGATAGTAATCGTATTGAATTTGAAATGGGAAAAAAGAAATTAAAAAAGGAGATGAACACTTTGTTATATTTACATTTTCGACAATGATGAGATCTGGGAGCTTTGTACCCTTGACACACATAACAGAACTGCAGGCACTGGCGATCGGAAAGCTTTTCCTGCAAAATTAATATACCAATAAATAGTAAATATACCTAAAAGAAAATGAAAGTCTTAAAACGATACAAATTATTTATATAGAGGTTCTAACGTAACAAAGGAAGGTATGTGAAGTCGCGAGATAATTATTCCTGCTTATTGTTTTTCTCCTTCGAAATAGTGCAAAGAGTGAGACATTAATGAAATGACTAGATATTATAGATAATGTACACCAAAATGCAGAATTTATTCTGATTAAACCCACTTTGCTACTTTGTAATATGGTTTTTTTTTTTAATTGTAAATGATAAAAATGGGTTTGACACAATGAGAATCGTATCTTGTAAGTGAATTACCGGAGTCCAGTGATGTGGAAGATATCCCGGTCCAATATAAATTGAACATACTAGATGATATAATGTTGATCCGCTTAGAAAGAAGAAAATGAGGAAGTTGGTGTCCCTCAAAACGCCGCCGTATAAAGGCCACCACTGTCTGCTGCAGTAAACCGTCAGTAACGTAATTATCTTTACAATAGCTGCAAAATAATAAAATTCTTCATTGCACATAC
The DNA here is from genome assembly GCA_030522945.1 of Trichopria nigra. NCBI lineage: Eukaryota > Metazoa > Arthropoda > Insecta > Hymenoptera > Diapriidae > Trichopria > Trichopria nigra. The sequence continues at coordinate 18,107 of JAPYZR010000930.1, forward strand.
AGAAATCTCGCAATCACTACAAGTAATTAAGGCAAACAGTACTGGATGCCGATGATCCATCCAGTTTACGTCCATTCTTTCATGGAAATAAAAAAGACGGACATACATTGGAAATCCAGACGTGCGTGAGGAACTCCATTATTTGAAGTTTTCGGGTTAAGAAGACTTAAAATAAAGGATGTAATTTAAATAAGAGAGTTCCTACTGTATAAACACATTGTTTTATAAATTGAAATGAATTTTTTAAAGTCTTATTAAATGTATTTCCAATCTATGTATATGTATATAATGTCCTTCCTAATGAAGCACGCATTACAAATGACAATGTGTGAATGCAACATTCATATGTCTTCTTCTCACGTTTTGACGTATTGATTATTATGTCTTGCATTCAAGCGTATAATTTAATCGTATAAAACAATTTCAAGAATAATTCTAATTTTATTATTTTCTTTAATAAGGGTTTTAAATATTTCAATAATGTTCGCTGTGCGACTGGCAAATTTGAAAATGTATCGGGAAAAGGATACAGTTGTGAAATTCTGATGTTTTAATTTTGTCTTCCGTCAATTATGAATTGATTTTGATAATTCTTTTTTTGTTTGGTTAGGTCATTCAAATGTATATAATTATGTTAACATTTTACAAATAATTTTGTTTGGAAAACTTATTATTTTCTGACAAAATCTTTGAGAATTTCCCATGCAAATCATTATCGCGGGTTTCGCGGTCGCTAATCACGAGACTGAACTTAGATTTTTAAAATTCAAAATGGCGGATTTAAGATGGCGTCCATTAGAACCCCTTACACCCAATTTGTAGCAAAACCCGTTATTTAGATTTTTATCGCAATATTGGATTAACTATTGTGATTTTTTTTTCAATTCAACTATAATATGCGAAATTCACTAAAACTATAAAAAAATATAAACTATAAATCCAAAAATTCATAGAAATTTTTTCCAAAAGAGTTACATTTTGGAAATTTATTTTTGGGATTCGCATTCAGCGATCCCAAAAATCTTCCAAGAACTATAAGGGTTTAAAAAATTGTCTGAAAAGAAAAATTTATCGCTCAAAGGGTTAAAACGATAACAAAATCCTTGTAAATTTAACAAATATTAACTGATATTTCAGTTATGCAATGAAATAGTTTCAAACGGTTTCATTCACGAGTTTCTGAAAATAAACAAACAAATTACTATAGATCTTGACGTCCACTAATGTCTGTACGTACTTTTATGTAATTTGTACATAAATGGTAACATTTTATCGATTTTATTAATGTAGTATTCTTCCATGTTGAAAATCAATTTGATACTCTAACCCGTTCTGTTCAAACATCACAGGTTGGTTTCAAAGTAATGATTTTTTTTCTGGATATCACAGCGAGTTTGATGCATTCGGGGGTGCTACCTCAGATATAGTTGTTCAAATGATATTCCCGAGAGACAACGGCCCTCAGTATTCTTCCATATTTTGACTATAAACGCCTCACCAGCACGTCAATATTCTACTGATTTATATTTTTTTTTAACGCATTTATGTCTAATATGCTTTACTTATAATTTTTAAAATAGTTTTAAAAAACAAAATCACACCATTTGTATTCTAAATTGAAAGTCGCAAATAATGATTTATTCCTTAAGATAGCAGAATGGTAGGATTTTACTATATACGTCTACAAATAAATGTATATACGTATGTATAAGAATAATTCAACATTTTTTCTTTTTAAATTTCGCGCCAATCGCGTATTCGAGGGAACGGGACCACGGCCATTTTTTACAGTTCAATAATGTTTTTATTGAAGAATAAACGCGGCTTGAACGTTGGACTTCCGAAGTAAATATGTATTATGTACCAGGGATTTCTGTACTTTTTTGCACTACCCATTTTCGACCTGATCGATTTGAATAGCCGAGTCGTTGACGCGTTTCGAATTGAAAAATAAACAAAAATGGAGTACACAATAAAATTGACGTACCGAGGGCGGTAAGAGGTCCCCAATTGTAGATTTTTCCAAGCGAACCGAAGCACATTTTGCAGTCGACATGTGACCAATGATGACAATAATTCAAACAGACCACCAAATTCCACCTCTCTCTCACTCACGAGACTAGATCATAATTTCAACATCGTCGTTGCCGTCACTTTTTTGTCGTTACGTCACTCGCGACTGTCGCTATACATATGTATATGTACCTAGGTGATCAGGCACAGAACACTTGCCAAAGTGTATATGTATGTACATATACCTATGTATAATGTGCGTGTCGGCCACTACCACCACCACACCGATGATCGTGTTTTTCTCTTCAGGTTGGCACCCCCGCTTGAATTGAAATAATGGCCACTGTTTTCGGTTTCGCCAAACAAAATCGAGACTGCTGAACTCGACGAGCGAAATCTTCACTCAGTAGTGTTTTTGACCTAGTTTATATAGATGATAGAAGGAAATGAATCGTCGAGCATGACAAGTAGAAATGTATTGATGTAACTTTTTCTATTTATGCATCTTCATTCATATTCACTCGTATTTATACGTGCGCATTTGTGTGAATAATTGCATGCACACTTATTCGATCATTACGTATGTTTACGCGTGTTTTCATATAGATTGTGTATTTTGCCGATTTTATGCAAAAATAGAGAAGCAGAATCTCATCCGTAAAATTTCCTGTATAAACACTTGTGTGAAAGTTATTTCGTGTGTAATATATATATAGAAACAATATAGTCAATGTAACTTTTATCAGCGATAAAAGCGCGTATGTATATATTCGTTGATATGTATAGTGAAATATGTAAGACGCGAATCATGGACTGAATCTCTGCTTCCCTGAAAGTGTTCATTATGAAATTCACATTTAAAACGCATCTACTATTCTAAGAAATGATTTTCTTTAGACCCTACGTCCGCCACAGCCTAGTTGTCGTAAACCACTCAGATCTTACGAAAGTAAAGAAAATTTAAAAAACGACCAGATTTTATATAATATGAACAAATTTTCAAAAATGCACGCTTCGAAAAGATTTAAAGAAGATGAATCGTTTAAGAGGTGTCATTTGAACACAAGTTGCGATAGTGATGATAATGAGGATGATGATGATGATGACGACACAGAGGTAGATTACAATGACTCGAGTCAGTCTTTAAATAAAAGTGCAGAAACTTACGCAAGATACGTGCAAACTAGTAGAAGCAGTCCAGATTCATCAAAAAATACTTCACGTTTCTCGTCACAAGAATCTTCATTCAATGATAGCCAATATAGTTCAAAAAATAGCAGACATAGTTCCAAACCGAAAAGGAAAGAAAGCATAAAGATAAATGACAAAAGCCCAGTGACAAATTATTCAGCAATTAAATGGCTTATTGCAGCTTTAGTAATAATTTTGGGATTTTTTTATTACCAACAGTCGAGTACTGCAGTTCATGTATCAAATGACATTGTGTTGAATGATATCACAGAGACATTACGCAGTATGAAGTCTAGATTTAAAGAACAAGAAAAATCATTATGGAGGAATATTTACGGTGGTATCGCACAAGCCTTTGATATACCTACAAAACCATCAATAATTATTTTATTAGGATCTAGTGTGAATCCTTTAAACTGTTTGGCTGTAATGGTTGGAAATGTGAGCAGTATGGCATTGCACACTAAAACTTTACAGCTTACTCCAAAAGATCTAGATAGTAATACAGGGCTAGTTATTGAAAAATTGCGTTCAGAAATTTCACAACAAAAATCTGTGGTAAGCTCCATGTTTTTACTATATTTGACCAATGGAAACAAGTGAACATTCATGATAATCGGTGATGGACTGGCCTGTGTTGGAGGTCAATAAGTTCTATAACTGCCTTCTCCCCTCACCCTACCCCAATAACAAAAAATACAAAAGACATGCGTATTGCAGAAGCATCACTTGCTAAAAACAGTGCCCCAGAAGTACCCTCTGACTATGTCCCAATCTGTCGCTGATTATAATTCTATAACATTAAAAAGTGATAAAATAAAATTATTTACACGATTAAGTTTGTTTCTTAAACTTAAGTACTTACCTCTAAATAAAGGATAGAACTAAGCATTATCTCAGTTTAAGAAATTGCAATAAATTTAATATCTATACATTATTAAAATTTCCATTTCATATGTAAGCTTATTATTTACAGGTGATTTGGGATTTGCTGAATATTGACAATGAAGCACTGAAAGCTTTCCACAATCTGTGCGACAGACATAATCCTCTTGTGAATCAAGTTATTTTAACAATAGTGGTACTAGCAGAAAATTACAACACCTCATCTGATCCATTACAATTTATAGAAAATTCTCTTACAAAGAAATTGTCTGGTAAAGTTAATGAAGATATAATTCAGCCTTTAATATCAAGAATTACTGACGGTGTAGTACTATCTGTCAAACCTGAACCGTACAATCTGGATTGTCCACTTTCTAAAATCGGTACTAGGTACTGAAGACTGAAGAGCTGTAGATATTAAGAAAAATCCAACCAAAACAACAGTGAGATTTACTAACAAAATATGCAAATGACTTATTAATATTTATACATTTTTCAAGTACTTTTATCAATTAAAATCAGTGAACTTTATATTTATCAAACCTTTTGAAAGAAGCCTTTCCAGTAATTATCCCTGTCGTTTTTGTACATGTTATCTATTGTATAATACAAAGAAAACTGATATTTATAATTAAAATATTTTTAAACAATATTTATTTTCTATTCTAAGGTGAATGTACTTTTAATGTTTCCTGTAAATACCTTATTTATAGACTTCAATAATTTCTACGAAATGAAAGCAACTTCTGGGTACATGACAAACCTTCAAACACCCTTTTTCTATTCAAGCAAATATATATATATATATATTATACAATAGGTGCTCAAACATTTGTCTTACACCCAAAGATCTGTCGATTAAACAATTTTGATTGATTGACTGAACCAAGTAAAATATTTTAAATCGAATTTATTGAAGTGCCTTTGTTAGAAATTTCTCTGCTTACGTTATGATTTAAAAATAAAAAGGCAAAGTTTCGTTTTGTCCTGAATTATTTATCTATTTATTTTGACTTGAAATGCTATCCATACATTTTTTTTATATCTCCCATTTGTATAGTTAAGATTTTCGAAATTTTTGTGACATTGACGGTGTATTTCTCGACGTTATATCCCGAGACCCTCCTACTTCAATGATAACGGTTTTCCTTTATCTTTCAAGCTCCAAGCTCCAAGGCTAGTTTTTTTAAATCAATCGAATTGAAAATTATATTTTGAATCATAATTTTTATTTAAGCTAAGATATATATATTTGTGGATAAAGCGAACATTTTGGGAAGCCTGCATTATTGTTCTTCTGGCATGTGCTGATGTTGTAGTTGGCTCTAGCGCAGAAATTGCATAGTTATGAACAAAACAAATAATTGCAGATTTCACGTAAAACATAGATTTTATTTTATTATTATTATTTTACGGATTCTGTTGATCAAACTTTTATTGCATTTTATAATGTTTTGACGGCATAGTTTGTCTTCTTGTATTGAATGCGTGTGATAATAGTAAATTTTGCATATTGCCATTATGAGAATACAAACTACGCGTTTAAAATAAAATAAAATGGGATAATCCTGATTAAAATATATGATAAAACATGATAGGAAATAAGCTCCTCTATGTTGTTTTATCCATAATTCTAAAAAATAATGGACAAAAACAAAATGAAACGCTAGTTTTTCTATGTTTTATACATGTTTGTTGTTTTTTTTTTTTTTTTTTACATGTTTTATACATTTTATTTACCAGGGAAATGTTTGACCAACAGAATTTTATGTGAAATTTTAGATTGTTTTATTCGCAACTATTTAACAGCGACACCTACAACTTCATCACATTCTAGGAGAACACCCTTAAAAAAAAAACTAAATAAAGTACGTTAAAAATCATTTAACAATATAAATCTAAGTTTAGGATACTGAATTTTATGTGTAGAATTTGAAGTGTATTTTTTTTTTTTTTTTTTTTTTGTGGCATATATCCCTTGCAAAAATTTGCATCATTATCTGTTTCCTGCACTTTTTATATGTTCATAATGTAATATAATATTCCATAATGTACATAATAGGTTTTAATAAAATTAAAAGTAATTACTTTTACTGGTATTCTCATTAATATCTTTTAATATATAACATTACTGTTAGTTAAACTTAACATAAATTAAATCATAGATAAGATAAAAGTTTAATGTTCGGTGTAATAACATTATATTGGCATTGGGACGTAACAGTCGGCAGTCCTCCTGTTCCTGATACCGTCACTAATTGCTAATTTCACCTCATTGTCGATGTCGACGTTGCAAAACAAAGAGTATAGCATCATAACGCGTAGCGAAGCTTAATAACGCATCCCCATCAAAAATGTAAGTTGGTAACTAAAAGTACATTGTACGTATACATAGTGTTCGTTTTATATATGTAGTGTATCAGAGCCTAAAATAATAAATACATTTTATACAGTCACAGACCATTTATACAGAATGTTCAAAATTCCACCGACGTATTGTACAGTTACATTTCAACGTTTTCAGAATGCTTTTCAAATTTCCATAAACGGGCATCCATTTCCGAAATATAATTATAAAAATAAGATTTCTTTTCCCTTGATTTGTTTCATGAGCCTTGAAGAACAAATATTATTACTTTGAAAATACGCCGATATCAAATTCTTTACTATTACATCAACATCACGTAGCAAGAAATTATAATTTCGAGTTTCTAATTAAGATCTATATATAATTTCGGAACATCCTGCATAGAAAGCCCTGCAAAATTATTAGATCGTATTTACAGTAAAAAAGTTCAATTGGTCATGTTGCTACTTAGTGTCGTGTAGAGGAGTATCGCGTAGTGTAGTCAGTAGTATTCGCTATATTGTCGCGTATTTCAGTCGTACTCATTGAGTCGATGAGGTGAGTCGTCTCAAGTGTCGTTTAGTCGCGTTTTCATCAAGTTCTACAATTTCTTGAAGTTTTCTTGTCTCTTCTCAAAGTTGGACACGCGTCTCGTAACATAAATATATATCTATACGCGGCAATCTCGCGAGATACCGTAACCGAAATTCGAGACTTCCGTCAAAAAATTAAGCGATGTATTTTTCTCAACGCGATTTTAAAAAATATAACTATATATTATTATCGCGTTCAGAATGCACGAAATCGATTAAAAATTACAAAATCTCTGCTTCTACAATACTTGCGAGAAAGTATATATATATATATATATATGTTTTTAAAAATCGGGAGTCTATTTCACGATTTTCTGGTAGGTAATGAAAGAGAAAGAAGGTGAACAATAAAATGAAAAAAAAAACCGTCATTGGTTCATGTGTTCGAATTTAGACGCCGTCTTGTTAAAGGGGTGCGAACACCATACATACTCAATCAATTTAATTAACAAAGTTAAAAAGATAATTGTCTTTTAATTTTCCGTCTGATTCCGTTACAAGTTGTAATTGTAGACTAGAAATTAGTAGGTTAATTCTCACATTACTCATAAAAATTATGTTTCATATTATTATATTTTTAACATAATAGATACAAAAGTTTGTTCTACATTTGCCCATGTAGAACAAAAATTAGTTCCGTATGCATGTATTGTTTCTTTTTTGTTTTTTTTTTTCAATCAAAGAAAAAGTACATTGTACATGTGATACGAAAATATCTACTAACGTCTTTTACAACGTGTCATAATCATTAATAAATCTTTTTCACGAATTATAATAATCTTCGTGCATTTGCACAATTGAAAATCTTTTACGCAAATGCTTGTATTAAACATAAAATAGGTGATTAGGTTCGCACCCCTCAATAGGGGTAAAATACTCATTACACGAGTGAATGTAGATTTTAGGTCACACAATTCGCATTTTATAAATGGTTAAATTAAAACTGGAAGCCTTCAATCGGAAACGTAGGTGAGTCTGCGGGAGAAAAAGTAAACTGTTCTCCCTGAGCATCAACAGAAGGAGCGATTCTCGTGTCTTCTTCTTCAGATCCAAAGTAACGTTCAATTATAACGAAAGCTTTCTGGTAGATTTCTATATTTTGATGGGATTGTAGAAACTCAATCTTGTCGAGACCTAAAATCATTTTGTTTTTAAGTTGACATTTTTTATCTCTGATATTATATTCTGTTTAAAATAATTAAAATTCAACCATATTGAATTTATTGAATATATATAATTCTTATATAATATTTAATATGATCAAGAATAAGACATATTTTTTAGTTATCCATGCTCTTCTTTTAAACCATCTGTATAATACATATATAACAAACTTGAATGCTATTATAATACACTATTATAATACACTGACTTAATTATATGTATTTATTTACTAATTTTCTAATTAACAAAAAGAAAAGCATGGCTAACTAACAAATATGTCTTATTGTTATTTATCTTACCAAAGCATTGCTCTATCAGCACACAATATGGATTAATGCCATTGTTAAGAGCAGCATCTTGTTCGCCAAGTTTCAAAATATTTTCTAATCCATTGAGAGCTACTTGTACAATTTTAACATCCATGACTGTAAGCAAATCGCATAGAGGCGGTATGCAATTCTGCTCTACCAAATATCGAATTTGTTCTGGTGTACCACCACTAGTTGCATTTGTTATGGCCCAAGTGGCTTCTTTGCGAGTTTTGAATTCTGCTTTACTTAATATTTCAATCAAAACTGGAAAGATTTTCTCATCTATGACAGCCTAAATAAAAAAAAAATACCATTTTCATATAATATTTATTTTATCAGATTCTTCAAGTTTACAAAAAAAATTCATCTGATGAAACTAAAGAAATAACAAACCTGGACTTGTTGTGGATTACCAGCTGTAATATTGGAAATTGTCCAACATGCTTCCTTTCGAATACTTTCCCGTGATTCTCCAAGAAGATGTAATAGGCTTGGTAATGCTGAACAATTAAGGATTACTTGTGTTTGCATGTCATCACCAGTAACAATATTACCTACAGCACGAAGTGCTGCACTCACGACGTTGCTTTTTTCATGCCTAAAAAGTTTATTCATTATATTTCATACATTTTATAGTATAGTTTTATATTAAAACTAAATTTGTAGTATTATATGGTTAGAATTTTGTAAGCTTTAATATATAAAAGTACTAAGTTGAAATTTCGTTTTCCCAAATTCTTAAACAAATTAGAGGCTTTACAAGTGCAGCCTCCAGCCACCATCCTTTCGAGGGCGCTTTGTTTTTAGACCATTGGCAGCAAAAATATAACTTTTTGAAAATTACGTTTATTACTTCGCCTGACGCAGTTTCATGAGCCCGAAGCAATAATTGATGACACAATTGTTGCAAAAACAAAATGGCGGCCGCAGAATATAAAATCCTAATATTTCTGCTTTTTTTATAGTTATTTCACGAACTAGAAGTCCGATTAAAATGAATTCTTATTTCATTGGACAAGTATAATGCGGCCGAAGCAATGGTTGTCAATGCAGTGGTTTCGAAAACAAAATGGCGGCGTACGGAACTAAAACCCAAATCATACGAGCATTTGCAGTGTTATCTCACGATATAAAAGGCTCATTTGATTACTTTGAATTTGATCGGAACGGGTTGCTCGGGGGTTCTCGGCGTCGCTGAATTCAAATTCAGTATCAAAAATGCAAAATTTCGAAATGGGGGTGGGGGGAGTGGGAAAAAGTTATTATTTCGTAAAATTTACTTTGAATTCGAACTGAACTACTTGCTCGGGGGTTTTCAGGGTCATTCAATTTAATTTAGTATGAAAAATGCAAAACCTCGATTCTATAAAGTCGTTAATCAGAACTTAGTTTTCAGGGTATCCGATTTTGAATGCAGTTTCTAAAATTTAAAGTTTAAAACAGGGCGGTGAAAAGGGGGAAACGTTCAACCTGCGTCAAATTGACATTCAATTAAAATAGGAATCCGGGCTGTTGACTTTGATTGTAGTATCAAAATTAGGTGATTTTGTAACCCCTACTAAAGAATTGCAAAATTGTGCGCACAAATTAAATACTTTGCCA
>JAPYZR010000931.1:0-93137 GCA_030522945.1 Trichopria nigra
GTTTATAAACAGATCTTTAGTCTTAAAAGTCTTAAATAAAATATCATAAAAACCCACACGCCTCTCGTATTATTTTTATTTTTAAATTAAGTACAATATATATATATGTATAAACTGTGGATAATCGCTTCCTTCATACATATGTGATATACCAAACATTTTTTTGTGGTTTTCAAATGGTCTCAGTGAAAGCTAGCTACCCCCCGAGTATAGAATACAATTTTCACTTTCAACGCTAAACTTTCCAATTTTTCCCTTTCGTTGAAAAGTGGTTCAAATGAATAGCTGCATTATTGAAAAAATTAAACTTCAGGTTTTCACGGATGTTTCGTTAACTGTATACGGAGAAAGTTTTAATTTCCATTCTACAATAATATGAAAACTATTTTCCGTACAATATTTTCGTATGGTTATTCTGTTATTTCCTTTTCCTTTTGATGAACAGATTCAGAAAAATAAACACCCAATCTGACGTTCTATTAATACAATTAATTAGATAAAATTAAATTGATAAAAGAACACGTAGAAAAATTTTCTTGTAAATTTTACCATACCAGATGGCATTTTGAGGAAAGATTTTCACCATGCCCTGAAAGTCTGCCCTGAATATGCCATTTGGTATGGTAAAATTTACAAGAACATTTTTCTCCGTGTAATTTTTTTTTTAATATGAAGTAAAAGGAACTCGGTTAATTGTATAATTAATAATTGTAATAAACGTATATATATCAATAAAATATGATGCTGAAACTAGCAGCGGATTCGCAGCGGCGGAATCGGAAGTGTAAATATTTGGCTTATAACTTGAAAATCAAGAGATGTTCGGGGCTGAATTTTTTTTTTGGGCCAATATAATACATCTAGAAAAGTAACCCACGTGCCAGAAAAAAATTTTAAAATGTCCTACTATATGTTAGTTATTTGTTTAAACAATAATAACATAACATAGTAACTAACATAGTAGGACATTTTTTAAATTTTTTCTGGCGCGTGGAATCGATTTCTATGATCGTAAAGATCATTCAAAAAAATTGGCAACGCGGGACCTCCTTTGGTTTCTTTTCTGGAGACCGATGGCTTTTAAATTGTTTAAACAATTGTTGTTAAATACGTTATAAATTCTTATTTAACACATTTATCTAATTTTAAACGCCTTTTGGTCGGAAAAACTTTTTGGTTGAAAACCGCTGCTTTTCCGAATCTGCGGCTACGAATCTGCGGTTAGTTTCAGCTTCATAATAAAATGAGTTCAGTTTTTGGGTGTATGATGGATGCTACTGATATATATAGAGACTGAAAATGTCAGTTGCTATAAGAACACAACAAATTATTTCAATGATGATCATGATATATAGTGATCTATCAGAATTGTTTAATATTATGTTTCCATTTTGACATGTTTTGATATACTTAAAAGTATTAAAATCGCTGTTGTTCAAATATCGCCCGACACATTTCCCGTAAACGGTAAAGTTTTCATCCGTATGTATATTCTGTATTAGTTTTTATTGGAATATGATCCAGGGGGCATTTGGCATACGTTTTAAATCTGTGAATACGCGCAAATACTACTACACCAGTATTTATACGTGCAGTATTTCTGCGAATCATATACGTTCTATGAAAGAGCCTCTTGATTTTGTATGTTTACAATTGAGGGTATATGTGGCGCATAAAGGTATATCCAGAGCGGTATCGTTTTTTCATATCAGAAATGACTATGAAATAAAACTGGTATTTTCTCAATATGACATATCTTCACATATAAATTAAAATTTAAATATATATTTCTATAAAAATACTTTTTCAAAAATCAAACCTTCAGTAACAATCGATAATTCAATTTGTGCCAGTTGACAATCTAGCCTATAACTTCATTATAGCTATAGTTCGTATGCTCTACAAAGTTCCAATCGAAAAGTTATTCTTTTATAATATAATTAAAACTAGTTTGTTTGATAACAAGACAATAAACTTTATAGGAATCATGGAAATCATAAAAATCATAAAAATCATAAAAATCAAAGCCATGAAAAAGTTACATAGACTTTAATGTATATGTAAATGTCCTCCTCAGAAACGTTTTAAATTAATTTAAATGTGTCGATCTTACAAATAAAAAAAAAAAAAGAAAATTGAACCTTATTGCTTAAAAATGTGACATATATATCTGTAGTATTGTAAAATGCAAAGAAAAATTACAATGAAAGGGGGATTTGAGAATTAAAGGAAATGTTTTTGAGATAAAAACGACTGAGACTTTAGGTAATTTTTATTGTGATCTACAAATCGAAATCCAGCTTTGAAATTTCCCCGGTGACCAACATTTTATCCATGTTTTACAATGTTCGCAAGAAATGCTATTTTATAGGTCGAATAATTACACCGGTTGAATGACCTAATGCGATCATAAGTATACGACACCATAATAGTATCGGAAGAAAACTGACCTTAATTCCCTATTGCGTCATAGTGCAGTAAAAGTTCTAGGTGGGGTTTGCATATTTCTACCTGAAATATATAGCTTGTGGCATTAAGATAATATAGTTATTGTGTGGTTTACGTGTACCACGCAATTAAGGAATATTAAAATACGACCAACTATACGATTTTGGTATAGTTTCTTCGACCATATGTCCCGCGTATACGCGGGACATATGGTCGAAGAAACTATCGAGGAAGGTCATTGGACGAATTAACGACGAACCAAAGTAAGGTGTGAAATAATATATACGCCCATATAATTTATATATATACATATATATATCGCAAGAAAAATCGAAATACTTAAGTACGTTATCATAAAATAAAGCTAAAAAATTCATTATAATGTAAATGTATATTAAATTTGTTATCGAGTACATATTGAAGAATTACGTACACTTATTTTACGTTTCGAGTCCATACGGTATATATACAATAAAAAAAAATATTGGTCAAAAAATTTTTATTGTATAATATACATAAAACGGAAACTGCTATAAATAAATAATTTACGATTTGATCCGAATTTGAAATTTACACATTTAACGAGTTTCTAACCTATAATTTTTTAAATTAATTTATTGTTAGTGTAGGAATTATGCCAGTTGTATCGTATCTCGTATTAATAAAATTAAGTATAGACGATATAATAGAAAGTTATCAAAAGTGGGGCAATCTAGGACTACCGTTGATTGTTATATTGAATAAAATATGTAGATGATCAATTAGGGTGAAAAAGTTTCGACTGAAATATATACATATATATATATATATATATATATATATATATGGTCCACCCTGTATATATATGGTCATTGGCATAATTCTAGTGTGACATCCCAACTACTTTAAAATGCTTTGACCTTCTAGTTTCAAGTGTCGCACGTAAACACGAAGGCGCGAAAAATACAATAACAATGAGCTGAAACCGTAAAAAGGTCATATTGTAATCGGAAGAAATATAATTGTTTTGACAGGTTCGGTTAAGATAATTTATGGTCCCTTCAATAAAATGTATTGTTTTACGTACTGAAATATTTAGACTTTTATATAACATAAACACTCTTCTGTAATGCGTATATTATCTGCGGGGAAGTGATGTAAATTTCGAAGGTTTCTTGTACTTGAAGGAATTCAAACAAATTGTGTCAAATTTAAGTGCTTCGAGATTTTTGCGGCAAATATGTGGTGTATATTTCCGTTTGTCACATTATCAATGAGTTGCACTTTTTATGTTATCTACGTATAACAGAAAATGAATCTTAATGCTCGAGATACGAAATTTAACGTTTTACATGAAACATTACAGACTATCTTAGATATGCAATCGGGTAACATTTCAGATCTTCATTTTAACATTCCACAATGTAACTATTTTATGATAGCAAGATGTTCGATCTTATTATCCCATAAAGTGCGTAAAACATACGAGATGGTGAATGTTAAAATATGTCCCGTAATATAGAGTCTAACTGTGTACTTTTAAACTTCAGACCCCTGATCAGAATCCTCTTAGCCCTTATATTGAAATGGTTGGACTTTATCAGAATCTTCCTCCACTTTCATAAGGAAGCTTTTAATATAGAAAGTTAAGAGCCTCCTTATCAGAATCCGATCTGAGTTTTATGCGCGAACATCAAAAAGATGAATATTTAAGGTTTTCTAATGTAATATCACGAAAAATCGAGACTATCGTTTTTTCAATTCGCTTTGCTTTATAACCAATCATCAAACGTTGGTTAGAAAAGGATGGAGAAGTCGACAGTTCTCACGAATCTACACAAGATTTTTAATTTATTATAACAGTTTTTTTCACTGTTATTCGGCCAGCCCTACCTACAAGAATAGATTGAAATTAAATGCATTCACACTGACATGCACAGTCGTGTGAATGTGTCCTTGTTAAAAATCGATTTTCCTAACCGGCTCCTGAGCCCTTAATGGATACAAATTAAAACTTCTCTCTACAAAGTTTTGTACCCCTCCCCACGCTCCTGGCTTCATCATTCTTTCGTTATCTTTTGGCATTTCTCCCGGTTCCGGAATCGTTACGAAATTACGCAATCAGCAATGAAACCTTAAGAGAGGGTGACGGGCGCTCATTATCTCGTGAAATCTGTGAAAGCCGCGCGGGACGGAACTTGGATGACGTAGAAGACCTCTGCCAGGGACGTAGTCGGGAATTCCTGGGGGCGAAGGGTACTGGGGGAGGTCAGGCTGTGGAAGAACCTCTTACGCCCAAGACAAAGGGAGCAAGAGCGTTCTTTAGGAAAGTGGCTTGTGACATTAGCTCGCTATTTATGCGACGGCGACTCGGTCTCAATAATACAGATACGCGTGGCACGAAATTACGCTATCTGCCGCTGCGGCGCGGACGATGTTTCTAACTGAAATTCCAACAAACCCATAAACACCAGAGTCAAGTGCAAGACGGCGGGCAGGGCGCGAGGAAGAAGCTCGTTATTTATTGAAAGTACCTGAGGCGTACTGTCGCCCCTTAAAAAGATACCGGAATGTTACGAGGGGGATTCAACAATAGTCGGAAAATAGTGTCGTTACGGAATGTGCCGCTTTAGTTAAGGTGCTATAATATCCGCGCTTAAGACTGCTTGCCTTTAACACGGCCCTGCGCCGTAAACAATATGATTTGTTATCGACATTTTTCCCGCGGCAAATATCGCGCCGCGAGTACATTTCAGGCGAAATATAATGGCTTTAATCAATTTTTAAAAGGGAAGCGTTAAGGGAGGATTTCTTCGAGTTGAAATTTAGTCCATTCTTATATCTTGGAAATTCTCCGATGGCAGGTGCTCGAAAATAATACAATGAAGACTTACTTCAATAAAGCCATCAGTACTTCATTAAGCTTTTGAAATACGTTGAATCGAAATTATGCAGTCTACTGGGTGAATCGGAGAAGCGGATATCTTATAAAGACAGCAAAATGCTCTGGTGATATTGAGAGATTTATCGTTGACAAATTTAAAAAAACGGGATGAAGCAATCAATATTATAGAGTAAAAGATGTAGATAGTAAATTAAATCTGTCTCTATCAACCAACTCACATCTGTTTTTTGAGGCTTAAGGAACTTACTGCATAAGGACTAACACGTGGGTGTTAAAAAATTAATAAATCCCTGATGAACTTTGCGGGAAAAACTTCACGGTCAGGTTTTGAGATTATGTCAAAATCGTTTGAAGATTGACAGTTTAGTAGTCGTCGTATTGAAAAATGCGTGTGAAATGCATACCGTGAAATATTTTTTTTCGAGGGTTGTCATAGGGTTCCTAAGTAAATATTTTGTGATCACCTTACAGATGGACCATCTCGTTGTTGAAAACATGCTATGCTTTGAATTTACATTATATTGATATTTTTTAACAAAACAAATATATGGATATTTTTTTAACGAAAATTGTAGAAAAAGCCACAACAACCAAATTCTTTTTTACAATAGAATACTTTAGATTATATTGACTACGCTACATGATGAGACTCTACGTGGTTGGTGGTGGGAATTCCAAACACATCATTTATTTAAGTGAAAATTATGATCAATTATTTCTCATCGTTGGATAAATTAAATCCATTAGTCTCGGAAGTTATTGGCTTACGGGATATTTTTGCTTTGATACTTTGTTTTACTCTTAAATTATTGTTTTACTGCGTATATAAAAATATATAGTGTTTACATACAGTAGTGTGTATATTATACACAGATAAAATTCCTTGGTATTATTCTTCTTCGTTGTTTCAAATTATTCTTAATTATCATGAACAAATAAGGATCTTATGTAGAGATTCAGAAGTGTTTTGTGATTTTTAACATGAAAATGTGTAAAAAAATTCACGGATTTCTTTCACAACGTATTTTCACTAATAATACGTAACTTATTAATTCTAATATTATAAATAAAAATTAGTATATTATGTATCAAGGGCCAAATTATCGATATTCACGAATATGAAGCTTGCCACACGAACGAAGCTAGTGGGGCAATCAGACTTGTAGGAGATGGATATTTTACACATATATGAAGAAAGATTTATAAAAATAATGCAAAGAATATTTTCACAAAATCCTAAAGAACAATAATTACAATGTTATAAAGAATTATCCATAGGCATTTATTTTATTTGCTGTTTTAATCTTATTCGAATTTATATCCCATGTTTCTTTCGCAAATAAACTATTCTTTAAGATAAATATACCAATCAGAGGTCATGTTACTACTACTTGTAATAAATGCAACATAAGAGAAACAACAGAAACACAAGGATGGTAAATATTATCGGTATAATGTCTTCCTATTGTAATAAAACGATGCCAATTTTTAATTTTATGAAAATTAATGACATCCTAATCTTTGCAATATTCCATACCGCATTACCGCTTTAAAAATTGTATATAAATAAATAAATGCAATCATGAAACCCGTGCGCAATACGTAACTTATTCGAAAGCATAAATTGTCGATTTTACCGAAGACTATATAGTATATCACCAATGTCCTTGGTCCATCACCGGGGTCCAGCGCTATTGTATATCGAGTACTAATAAAGCGCCCAAAACTCTTTCATGCTTTTTATGTTTATTGACGGTTTTCCAGTGGTTTAAAATTAGCCGACCACTCGAATAACCAATCGAAAAACATTTTTTAAGGAAAACATGAAAATATAGATGTTCTCCAAGGTTCATTTAGACACTAAAAGAAATGCTAAACAGCAGGATTTTTTTTTACACGGACAAAAAACGAATGACATATAAAAATGCATTTTTTTCGATAAAGTAACACATATTATTATAGTGAAATGGACCCCTTCGGTTCTCCAGATCAATTTGTTTGCATATGCAAATTTTTTCTACAAAATAATACACTGTTATGAAATATGTTCGATTTTGATTGGAATCAACAGTACATCGATAACTGTTTTTAAATAAATGCATTCATGTTTTAAATCGGTTTGATAACTATTCTAAATGTACACATTATTACCGCAGATTACCGCAGATTATCGCAGAGAAAGTAAGAAATTTTGAAAACGAGATAAAAATATGAAATATCTATATAGACGAATATCTAATCTCGTACGTATATAGATGGATATAGTCATCTGGTCAATTTAGTGGAATCTATTTCTGAAGTCAATATTAGTAAACTGTGAAAAGTCACGTTTCTCTGTGTAGCTCCTAGAGGCCGACATTTTAGTGTTGATCCTCGAAAAACTTGAGATACAGCGGACACAAATATTTTAAGATCAATATCCGACTCAAAGGTCCGATCTCTATCTCTTGCTCGTCAAAAAAATTTTGAATCGTTTACAGTTTTTTTTTTAAATAGGGATGATGGCGATGAGAAAAGGAAGTAAGCGACGTTAAATCCAAAGTATGAGATAACTTTCTTTTTGTTAGTCAAAATAAAGGGTTACACGCATTGAAGGCGTTGTTGAGTATATATATATGGTAACTCGAAAATACAACGGAATGTTATTTTTATAAGTTGATAGTATATGTGTAGATACACTTTTAAAATAATATTTCTTATTGTACTATATTAAAAGCTTTTATATGCGATTAGCAAAATATTTAATTTGTAGACCAGAGTAAATTAACGATATTATTAGATAATGATGAAAAGTTATATAATTAAGGGAATACTCGTTCAAAAATTGAAAAATAGAAGAAAGGAGGCAAATTCTTGAACAAATGTGAGAAACATTAGAAAATGATAAAAATTGATGATGATGTCGGTCAATATTATTATAAAAAGTATGTAGAAATTTGAATGGAAAATTTTTAAGCGAAAATTAAATAAATAAATAAATATATATATGTAAAGGTGCAGATATACCAGCAAATATATATATATATAATTATTTATAAACGAAAATAATTTATTGTAATTTTTATTAATAATGCAAAAAAACTACAATAAAATAATGCCTGTAGTATTTAACTGAAAATTGAAATAAGGTAAATAAAATTATTAAGATCTGACAACGAATAATCAAACTAATAACCGATACCAATACAATAGCCCGAGTAGAATTTTGAGCGTGACACATCGGGTCCTGGCCGGGATCCCTATTAAAGTAAGGGTTCCGGCTGGGGCCCAAAGTGTCACGCTCAAATCAAAATTCTACTAGGGAGCAATGCAAGAATGTGACATTAAACTGAAAATAATGAAGAAATTACATAACACAATTTAACAAATCGGAATAAAATTTAGCAAGTAAAAATAAAATTTGAACAAAACCAATAAAAATAAATATTTATACAAATAAGAAATACTTATACAAAATAAGATTGCGGCATTGGACCATATTATTTGTTGGCAAAATAGATAAGATTTTTTTTATTTACGCATTTTTAATCCCTCATATTGTCAAGTCGAGATAAGATTAAGAAAAAATACACGGTTAATAATTGACTATCTGCATTTCTCCAAAACTTCAGAAGGTAATATGTAATTTAATAGGGGGTATTATTGAGTCTAATAAAGTATATTAAAATAAAAAATAAAATACAAGAAACAAAATATTATTTCATTTTTAATACGTCTACTACGATTTTCATTAATTTTTTTATTTATTGTATATCTTTTCAATATTTGCACAGAATTTTATAAAAACTAAAATATTGCTTTTTTTTTAGTTTAAAAAACTAAAACTCAAGGTCAACATGAAAATAATTAATAATTTATCTAATAATAGAAGAAAAAGTATGAAATACCGAAAAAATAGTTGACGGAGAGCTAAAATGACGATCGATTATTATAAAGCCTATACTATTAATCATATCTTTTGTACTTGTACTAAATATTTGTCAAAACTCTCAATAATAGGTCTTAAATCAAGTAACAGTAGTAGCCGCAGGTAAAGGTGCAAATATACCAGCAAACTGCACTCAAAATCTTGCATCACCCATAAGGACTATCTGAAGGAGGGTAAAACTGACCTGACTATCGTATTTCACGATAAGATCAAGTAAAGCGCAGTCTATAAATTTCGCCGAATACTGTCCTTGGCAAAAATATGATTAGTACTGTAAGATTTACTAACAATTGTTGACTAATTATTTTGCTGATACCTCGTAAATGCGTTTACAATCATGTCAAACACTCAAAGGGGCAACATGAAACAACATATTTTATTATATTTTTTTTTCACACTGAAGGATACTTCTTTTCTCGAAAATTCAATGTTTCTATGGCATTAAAAACATAAAACTCAGATCTTATTATAATATCTCAAAATTCCAACTAAACATATTCTGAAATCTGTCAATGATTTCGGAATAATAGTTCATCCATTACGTGTCATTACGTGTAAAAGAACACTAACTTACAGTGTTATTAGAATTGTTATTTATTACTTTTAATTGTAATAATAATTCATCGTTTGTCTGTTTAAATTCAAATGTTAATTAATTTGCAGAAAATAAATTATTCAATTGGTTTACTCGTGTTTACGATCAGTCTATTGCAGATTCTGTCAGTCAAATGGACTGATATAATTTGATACGTTAATAAGAATTTACTAAAGTACGAGAAGATTCTGACTTCAGATAGTTTTTATTGCACTGTCATGTAAACATTTAAAAAAACATTTAAAAAACATAAAAAAACATATACAAATTTCTTTACTATAGTTTATTTTTCTTATACTATAGTAAGATTCGAATACATTCGAGTAGTATAAATGCAATTTTGCAGGTCCACCGGTATAAGAATGAACTAATAAGATTAAGTATATGACGCCATAAAAGTATCGGAAGTAAAGTGACCTCAATTCCTTATTGTGTCATTGTGCAATAAAGGTTCTACGTTGGGTTTGCATATTTCTACCTGTAATACTGTTTGCGGTATTAATAAGTTAATCACTATTATGTGGTTTACTTACGGTTGATTATTCGGTAATGGTCCGTCGAGTAATCAACCTATCTGCCTTTCAGAAACGTCAAAATCCGGCCAAATTTCTGACTGTGGTATAGTTTCTTAGATCATACCCACGCAACAAATGGAAAGAGAGCCCATTGGACCAACATTTAACCAAAGATATACATTGTATATAAGGCATGGAAATGAAATAAGTTAATCAATGAGAAACAATAGAAAAGTTGTACAAACATATTAATAATTAATGTAAATATTCATATATATCTGTTGTATTTGAAGTATTGTTTGTTGTACTTTATTATTGTATTGTAAACCTGAGTATTATGGTACAGTAGACCACGATATTTTCGATACATATAAATGTTACAGTTTATAAATGGGGTCTGCTATAAATAAAAATTGTATTTCACATCCAGAGTGGAAATGAACACTTTTAAAGAACCTCTAATTTTTACATTCCAAAATATTTAAGGCGACAAAACCAATGCAATAAATCACTTTCTAAAATGAATTGTAAATTATTAATATACAGCAGCTTAACAGTAGTAAAAATTATAATGGTCAGGTCGACTAAGTGAACGATTCTACATGAAATGACCGGAAGATGGGCAAACCGAGATTAGTTTCTCATTTTGTTACATAAACGTACATAAAGGATCAATTAGGATCAATAAATTTCGACTTGAACATGGTCATGACATAATTTTAGTGTGACGTCCCAACTACTATAAAATGTATTGACCGACTAGTATGGTTTCGAGGGTCTTACGTAAAACTGCAGGTGCGAAAAACGCAATAACAATGGGCTAAAACCCGAAGAAGGTCATATTGTTATGGAAAGAAATTCAATCGTTTTATTACATGTGGTTACGATATTTTGTAACATGTATCTCTGTCACACTACCTCTCTAAACGAGCAATAGGAACGACAATAATAATATTGTAAAAACTATGCCAATATTATATACTATGTCAAAGAATTATCGGAGAAATTATCTAAATCCCTAAGAAAAGAAAACAAAACATCCGACTTGTCCACAAATGGTCTCGAAGATAAGACCATTAAAAGACAAATTGGAATATGACAAAACAAACAATGTAGTTTATCAAATTCAATGCGAAAATGTATATTGGTCAAATCACTAGACTTCTTGGGACCAGACTTAAAGCATATCAGAAGAACATATCTGGACCGGATGATTGACATTCCCTGGATAAAATATACGATAAGACATGATAGGGAATCGGCTTTTCTGTGTTATTCTTGTCTATAATTCTAAGTTAAATGAACAAAAATGACATGTAGAACACTACTTTTTCTATCGTGTTTTATCGCATACTTTTACCAGGGCTTAAACATTTCTCGTAATGTTAACTGCAGAAATTCTAAAAGTTTCAGCTCAAGCATAACCGTTAATGTAAAAGTCACCCACTCATTTTGAAGTAAGGGTATAGGTTCTAAACACAACACCTATATACGTTCATTAACAATTTGTGTATAGTATCAAGTGTTTGGACTACGTCCAAAGTGCATCATCGTTTAATTTGCCAAACACCTGATATGTGTAAGTTTGTGTATCCTTCATAATACTTTCTAATCATCAAAAGTAGTCAAGATGAAACAAATCTGTACGAGCGTACTTATTATAATTATAACATTTTGAATGTTAACCAGTAACATAGAGCATAGCCATCCATTTCTGTCATTGTACATTTAAAGTTTAAAATCGTACAATTGAAGCGTTGCTCGGTCTATCCCACCAACGACGCCTTCGTTCATCATTCGATCGACCACAGAGCAGAAAGTTATAAAAAGCTTGTCGGACGAAACTATCAATCATCGGTATAACTGTACACCCTGGACATAATAGAGCTTTATCACTGTTGACTCGGAATTGATTCTTTAACCTTCTAACATTTTCTCGATTATTAAACGATCGTTTTCAGTAGCAAGTCTCGCATGGAGCAGCGGTCTGTTTCGGTAGGATTCACAATTTCTAAACTCCGGCGTATCACTTGCACCCAACGCAAAGCTCGCGGTCCGGTAGGTAATGAAACTGGAATTTAGAACTGCTTTGCTAGGTCTGCGGTCGACAGACGGGTTGTTCCATGTTGTATACCTGGCTTATGTTGCCTTAACTCGAGCTGCGCTCGGAGACACGTCGAGCTCCCACAATGGCCGACTGACCTGCAGGCCCCATCCGTGGCTTTCGCTGCAGGCCTCCTCCTGGTCGTTATTAAACCTAAATCATTGCGCCGGGCCTGGGCTGCCATAACTCAGGGACCACCGCGTGAAATATGGTCGCGGTTCAAATTGTGGCTCATAGCCCTAACGCCGTCATTTCGTCGGATTTTCTCTCTCTCTCCCTCTCTCTTTCTCTTTCTTTTGAACTTTCCATTGGTAAAGTAGCGCCCTCTATCTCTCTCCGTCTACATCGCTCTTCTCTCGCCATCTCGTCCAGATGATTTTCTAAACGGCGTTGATTTACAGCGCTCGTCGTGATTCGACCTCCGAGAAGAGTAGAGCAGGAGAGAACATGTTCACCGCAGACTTTTTCTCGCCCTTGATGCCGGGCCTTCGGGTCAGTCAGCACCAATTCTTCTCTGGGCTGGGCAATAAAATTAAGCGCATTGTATTCGGGCGGTGCTCGGCTGTGACG
The DNA here is from genome assembly GCA_030522945.1 of Trichopria nigra. Classification (NCBI taxonomy): domain Eukaryota; kingdom Metazoa; phylum Arthropoda; class Insecta; order Hymenoptera; family Diapriidae; genus Trichopria; species Trichopria nigra. The sequence continues at coordinate 13,045 of JAPYZR010000931.1, forward strand.
TGAAATCACTGGGTTCCGGGATGTTGTGCAATTTTCTCGGAGGTTTGCAATTAGGCAAGCGTTTTTACGACTATGGTAATAGGAATATTTGGAAGTTAATTGTTGTTTATGGCTCTCTCCACGGCTTTTTTGCGATTAGAACGATCGACGCAATTAAGTAATTATCGAGTCATCTCGCGCGCGCGAAGAAATATGCAAGTGCATCTGGGTTCTTGCAGTCATGAGATGCTTCTCTTTGCCGCCGGACGTCGGACCGTTATTATATGCGGGAAGATGAGGAAAATCCCGCGGATGTTTTCCAAGTTTTAATGCCTACATCATACCCTTGCAAACGTCCCGTGTATGTTTACGGGGATATAACACGGAGACTTTTGAGGCCGGATCAGTACTTAGAATGATTGCTCATCTTTTCGAGATGCGCGACGCGAAAGTTTCGCCGCATAACGAAATACCGTGCGAGAACGTCATCCTCTGATCGAACTTTGAAATCCGCGTAATACGCCTTTCTTCGCTGCACGAAAGCGAACGCAGGAGAGTCTCGTCCCGAGACGTAAAGTACAAAGTTCGGAAATGCTACTCAACTTTATAATTCGATCGGCACCGAAGCGCATGCGGCAATAATTTCACCGAGAAGGAGGCACGCGCCCCAACTTTATTCTTGCCGGTTAATTCGAATTTATATTTTCAAGTCGCGCGAGGGAAGACGCGGAAGCTTCTTAGGAAATTGTCAAAGTTCTCGAGTACACCTTTGTTTCGATTATTGTGCCGTCGTTAATGCCTCGAGACAATATCGACAGAAAAAATGAAAAGTTTGCCGAATGAATTTTCATCTGGCTTTTCGCTCCCTAGACTCGTAATGTAATTGTTATTCCGCTTTTCATATTTGCCATTTTCTCTGCTCAGTGCTTCATTTCGTACTTTCTGTTTCTTATATTTATTTTTTATAAATTTTCCTTAAAGTTTGGCGATATAAATTCTGTTCCCGACAGCTAGTAGGTGTTGGCAAATCTTCATCATATAGTATTCATCAGTTTACGACTGTCGTTGTGGACACGTTGGATACATTCCTGACTATAGGTTTATCTCATTTTCATCATGATTGTACGTCACAGCTATTGTCATACAAGATATTGCCTGGTACAATATATTGCTGACAATAGTTGACTACATCGTATTTACTACCACGATTCTGTAGGACACCCTTACCGCTCCTCTTATTCAAGGCATTCTTATTCGATAGACATGAATTAGTTTGAATAAACGCGACGGTCCTACCATGACGACTGTCCAACTATGAAGACTCTCCCCTACATCATTCCATTAATCAAATTCAAGATTTCAGTCTTAATTTTAAAATTATAAACGTCACTTTGAGCAATGAACGGAGTATTATATTCTTTCGTTAGTTTTTTTTTTTTTTTTTTTTTTTTTTTTAATTTTCAAAATAAACGATACGTTGTAGAAGAAAATTATTGCAGCCTTTGTTTCAATGATATATTTTTATTCATATTTTAAAAGCTTACATAAATTTCGCAAACTTGAGACACGACTTCTTTGAAAGTTGTCGCGAATCGAGGAAAGTTTTCGTCATGGAGCGGTGTTGGGTGCTTCAATATATATATCGGATTCTTTATAACTTCATGCGAAACACAAATCTTACGTAACAAGAAAACGCGCTCTTCACTATTTCATCAAAGCGAACGAATATAAATAAATCATTTCACATTCATAAAATTTGTAAGCATGAAAATGTTTTTCGAACGGACAAAGTATGGGAGCAAAGACACGTTTTCGGATACTTCTTTTATAAGCACGTTATCTTCCGTGATATAACTGCAATTTTCATTTGTCATTGTTAGAAACGAACGTTCGGAATGAAAATATCCGGATACCGCAAGGGTGATAAGTGCAAAGGATATATACATGCATTTATACGAAAGCAAAGTAAAGGCGCCGTGACGCACACGCACCTTTCGATTTATCAACCCTTTTCAACGTCGCGGTCAATGAATAATCGTCAACAATTTGTCGTTCAATTTCAAAGAAACGCTGGAATTGAATGGCTTCGTTTCATATTTTATTAAACGATAATTTTATGCGCCGAGAAAAAAGTGCGGGCAATCAAAAGCTCGTTAACATGATTTATAAATTGCGAGAGCCATTTGCATGCGCAATGACGAATGCCTTTCCTCGATTTGCATTCCCCATCATTCTCTCTCTCTCTCTCTCTCTCTCTCTCTCTCTCATCTCTCACTCTTCTCTCACTCTTTCTCCCGTGTGTATACGCGTGCATTATCGAGGGCGCCCGGCACCCTAAACTAATCCACGTGATCGTCCAATTGCGCGTCTGCGGTAGGCGACACACATGTTTTCCTATCTCGACATGTCGGCGGTAAAATAAATCAGGATTTCCAGAAATCAATTACAGAAATGTACCCGACCAACGCTATCCCGCATAGACACGTACATATATATATACTATTATATTTGTATACATATATATATGTACATATACCGCGTATCTCGCCTGCCGCGCAATTCGATCATACGGCGGTGTAACGCACAATCGAAATAGATTCGTCGGCGGGATTTTGTAATTTCAATTTGTATGTTTAGTGTCCGTATAGCCGAAGGGTGCAAAAATTCGAAGATAAAAAAAAGCGCATCTCTGCAGTGGGGAGAATGTTATAGACACGAGTGCGCGTTCCCATGGGGTCTCGGAATTTATTTTTCATTTCGAACTGCCGATTTATCCGCTAGTGAAAATTTGCAAGTCTAATTATATTTCATTATTCAAGCAGTTCTGCTAACTTTACACGCGTTGACCACTTTCAGATGGTGCACGTTCGATTGTAAGGGCAATCGCTAGAGTTCTAAGTGATAATATAACAATGAGGTTTCTTGTCAAACATATAAATATACATGTAGGATCCAGCTACTTTATCTAGGTATTACATAGGTTGAATGAGAGTACGAAATTTGGTCAGCAAGAGAATGGTTTTTTTTTTATAAATGACAAAGGTTCACATCATGTTAAACATAAAAGTCCAATACGATGTGTGTCTCTGATCTTGTACAACTGTAGGTCAGTGCGTGATGTACCTCACGAACGATAATATAGATATAACAAAAATGCACGTCGACAATATAGTTGTACGTTAGTTCAGCTTAGATTTCATTCGTATTTGGGATATATTCTAAGATGGTGGGGAGAGAAGGCCAAAAAACATCACCACAAAAACATAATTATTTATTTTGTATATATACATATGAACAATGCAGTTGCAAAAAAAAAAATTGATTCTTACAAATTAACCAATTAGAAATGCAAGATATCCACGATTTTCAACAAAATATAAACGTTGAATCATTTTTAGTTTATTGATAAAAGTGATAAACAATCAGAATTTTAGAAAGAATATAACAGTCTTTTTCCTGTATATGTCGATGACGATCAAATGGAGTAAAAATGAAATTTGTCAGATACGAGACATCTTCCACTTGAAAGAACGATGTGTCATTGATTGTCCGATATGTCCGCAGCCAATAATGAACATCCGTTCGAAGTTTATTTGCATTAATTTTGAATGTACTGGTCATTATTGCCAAGTATTCGTCCTAGTAGTCAGTCTTAACACATATGAATGGTATGTCAAAATGAAATCTGTCATTTATCTACCGTTCTAAAGAGGACATCCGTCATAAGGCCATTATTCAATAGCATTCCGTAGATCACAACAGCTATCAGGTATTCGTTTTGTTGTTGACATCAGTCACAGAAATAGATGTCCATTAGAGGTATTTTGTTGAAACTTGAATAGAAATTGATTGAGGTTTGTCATCAATTTTCAAAATGTAACACAATAAGAACCAAGAATTTATAAGATGAAATATCTAATTGATTAAACAATATAAGGTCTACGAAATTTTTAATATGATCATCTTATAACCTTCTCAGCAGACCTGCATCGATGGGCAGCTGCTGACAGGTTGAGATACTAAGTTGATGCGAGATCATTGAAATCAACAGGATTATCAGTGATTCAAATCGTCATTCTCTGGTCATCCATGATGCCTACATTGAAAAACAAAACAAAATTGTTTGATAAAAAACCACTTTAACATTTCGAAGTTTGAACTCAAGTGAAAATCTCACGCAACCTTTAGTCACAATATTTTCGCATTCCAAGAAGAACACGGATGTCGGAAGTCGCCTTCACTCTCTTTAAGTATTATTTACTTTGTTACTTGGCATCGATTCCGCCAAAAGAAAAAGCCGCCACACGACGTCTAGCTAGTCGATTGGGCGTGCTGGCTGGACCCAGGCACCTCGGTGAACGCGAGTTCACGATAAAAAATGGGATTGCTTATAAATTCAACGTCGCCCCCCACCCCGGGACTCGCCACCCCAAACGAAAACTTCGGCGGACCGTTTCGCTTATAAATAATGGCGCCCCCGCCCTTTGCTCGCAGGGGACGATCGCGACGACCCCTAGCAGCCATGAAAGTAATGAGAGTTTTGCGTCTCCTTTCTGCCGTGAAAAACGTTGCCGCGCGAGTTCGTACGTTCTTTTTATTCTTCTCCTTCGCGTTTTCCGGAGAATGAATAATCCGAGCGGAATCGAAAATCGCCGAGAAGTTACGATCAATCTTTAGCCTACGATTTCTGCTTAACCTTTCCAAGCGAGCTTTTATGCTTTAAAGGGGATATGATAGAAATTAATTTTTTTTTTTTTTTTTACTGAACGTTTTTGTTATAACGATTGTAATCTTGCAATGTATTGCAATATATGAAATCAACTTTGTACGATCTCGTTCGTGAACTTTATGAGTAAATTCCTGCTTATACCTGGATTTCAATTCATTAAGGACGAAGGGGAATCACGAAGCAATTTTTAAAACATTGAACGGGACTAGTCTTATGGGCATGACAGTCCACAAAATATATATATAATCATACCGAAAGCGTTACCATTTCGATTATTCTGCAAATCACGACATTTTGATAATCGAAAAACCGCGGGATGGCGAATTAATTCATCATTGTCCGGGAGCTGTATATATACGGTTATAAGACCGCCGCATGGTCAGTGACACGACACTTTGAACGAGGTCTGTAAGTGGTCCCTTTGACAAAGCGGGTTCAACCGAACCGCAGAAACCATAACTCATCACGCGCTTACCCACGAGAAGCATAAACGTTATCGCCCATCCGATATTCGTCGATGGCTTGTCATCATGTAGTCGCTAAGTACACTCATACCTTCTGTTCCCGTCATGCGGTACACATCAACTACTATAAGCTGATTAGGTACCTTCGCTCTCGCAATGTCGCCCTCGCGCGTTTTTCGACGTCGTCGCTTCATTCCCTCTTTCTCCCTTTGTTTATTCCCGCTCTCCCAATTTGGATTCTCCTTTAAAGCTTCGTTATACTTCGTTTTAAAATATTCGAGAAAATTTGCCACATCGTTAGGACCAAGTATGATGAATTTTACGTTGATCTTTCGCGTTGTAAAATTATACGGTTACCATGTAAACATTTTTATTAACCGCCAAACTCTTCATTTATAATATGATTCAAAATACCAATTTATAGTATGGTGGATATTTTTTACGAAGACTTTTTATAAAGAAAGAGTAATTTTTTACATAGAGTTTACTTTAGACGTAAACGATTATAATTTATGAATTGCAGAAGTAAATACTGGCCTCGTAATTCCATTAAAATTGTATCACGCTTTCTAAAAACTTGATGTTTTTAATTGTTTTACAGGAAGCGTTGAGTTTGCCGTCAAGAAGCAGACGTTAAGACTTTGCCAACATTGTAACGGACGTCTGACAACATAATAATGGAGTACTGTTTTACATCAACTTACAGAACCTGGCAAAACTCGGGTTATCTAAGATAAGAACTTGACACCATCCGTCAACTCAAATTTAAATAAAAAATGCTTCGAATGGTGAGAACAAAATTTCATAATTTTACAAATAAAAATAACATTGATTTGTTTAATTTAAAAAAAATATAAAAAATACAACGTGAAATGACTTCAAATTTAATACAGTGACGAACAAAGGGCACTTAGAATACAGTAAAACATTAATTGTATATTAAGTGTTAGAGCGATACATGAATGATTTTCAATTACTTCAACAACAATTTGTAGGATATTCATTATAATATAACCCCTACAATAATATTAAAATTTCAGGTTACACGTGTGTCAATTTGCACAAATTTATAAAAAGAAAAGAACAAATTATATGTTTAAAAAACCATTCGGTGGTAATCTGGTCTATTGGTTTTTGCATCTGTCCATTTCCCTGGCCCTCATCGTCGAAAATCACTCTTCATATAATGCGAAACTGGAGGGATACATACTCCGATCGTTGGAAGTAGACTCCCTGGTGTTTTAACCAACCCCTCAAAAATGCACTGGATTAAAATCAGTGCGTCAGCACTTCTGCACGCCTTCCGAGTCTTAGCAATAATAAGAGCCACGGGGGAGGTTAGCATCAAACAATATAATTTCCACAAGATTATACCGAGAATAATGATCGTTTCTCGTCCGTATGATCGGTTCGCGTGTTTGAGGGCCGCTCATAAACGAGCGTGACTCTTCCATTTCGGAAACGTAATGCAAGCGAAACCATTGCGCTTTCGAGTTCAGTGATCCATTACGCTCTCGAGTGGCTCCCGCATGCAGAATTCCGTTTATCTTTGCGGCTTGGATGTCCCGATTACGACAACGTATCGTGCGTTATGATGGAAAATGCAACTGTATATCCAGAACAATGGAACATGTTATAATAAATTTTCATTTTAATCCCCAGGTGGAAAATCGGTCGGGAAAAATCCACATTGCTACAAACTAAACCTGCCTCAAAAATGGGCCCGATTTCTAGTAAAAACTAAATAAAGTGAATGCCATCTACTTTGTAGACAGAATCTGAGATTTTGCGATTAGGAAAATGTCTAGTTTCTGTCAACGTTGCTTCGAGAGCCTTGAGCACATGTGAAACATAACCTCATAATTGCTATGTGTTATTGAAATGTATATTAATATTATAGTTTTTGGTCGCTTATATGAACATATTGTCTCTGCCTACTGTAATTTATAATGTAGATGTATTACACACATAATCTGCTCAAGTGGTTGACGGTTGTTACCAAAGTTACTATTTACACAGCACGTTTTGACACGTGATAGGTTAAAATAATATTAGGACTACATTGGAGTGGCACTAGTAATGGACTGGACTTATAATTTAAAAATAATTTTTGGTGTAAAACTAAACTGATACTGGCTAATATTCTTCCAGTATTTTATGATTTTTCTTAAACAGATGCATGTCCATCTTTTTTTTTATTTTTTAATGCGTTGTTAATTTTGAGATTTTTTTCATTCTTCTATACGTTATAAATGTGTAACAGCGTATTCTTTTTGTTTATTGTTCTCGGTGGATAAGCTGGTGTAATCGATACTATATGCTTATCAAGTCATTTCATCTTAATGTGAACATTGCCCGGTATGCTTCACAAACGATAACATTAAAAAAAATGTAACCTCTAATTAATGATATGAAGATTGTCTTGCAGCAAAAGCAGTCAATTTGATTATAAAAGGCAACGCATTGTCTAAACAATCATGGGCGAAACATTGCACCTGAGGTCATTCAATAAAGACGATTCATATAGGGTTTTGTTGGTTGTTCTGTGTACACACCAATATTAATCATTTTATATTCGTACATTGAATACGAATTATAATGCGAACATTACAAAGAATATATGTATATGTAATATTATAATAGGCAAGGTTATTGACATAGTGTCGGAATAAAATTCTGAAAGTCATCGATTTTTCCTTTTGATACAATGCGCGTCTTAGTACATCCAGTCCTTAAAGACCGTTACAAGCATTTCAAACTTGAAAGTATCACCGATACTGATGACTAGTAGTATCCATTTGCATTAATAACGTATAAAACATATAGATATCCTCATCGTCCCCTACTCGAGGATACATGATCGGAACAGTAAAGGTGAAAACTGTTGTGACTGCCGGAGTGTCTCGTCATGTGGTTGGGGCCATCCAATGCAGGAGCGTTAACCTCTTCCCTTTTTAGGAACCCCTTTTGTCAAGATATCAATAAAGGGTCGGTATGTTATTAGTGACAGGTGCTACTGTATTTTCAATTCAACACGAGTATCGATCTTCGAATCTAATTTCAATTTTTTAAATGTAAAATGTTCAATACCGCCTATAAATGAACGTGTCCCAACTCCCAAACACTTTCAAAGTATATACTTGAACGAGGAACCTCGTGTAACATTCTTTTTTTGCATTTTTCTTTTATGGATGGAAAAAGTAATTCTCTAGAAGAGGAAGGATTACTTTACTGGCATTGCAGATTAAGCTTGGGTAAATATAACGCACTCTCTATACTTTTTGGTTGCGAAAACTTTAAACGCGTTTTTCTCCAAACGCTTTTTGTACGCGCCGGACAATACCTCAAAAACTTAATGACCGTTTAACTTGAACATTTTTGCAGATATTTCATGAGCTTTATAGTATATTAATATTATTATGACAAATATTGTTTATAACAATTTGTTAAAAAAAAAAATATATATATATATGTATATCGTGTATTCTCAATTGTCAACGTACGTAGTTGACGAGCCTCCAAATTAACACCATTATAGGGACCGTAAGTTGTCATGTACTTAAAAAAAGCTACAATTCAGAACTCAACGCAGATGTTGCTAGATTAAACAGAGGAGTTATGATATTTTTGAATTGATCATAAAAAATGAACGTCATGAGAAATTGCATTTTTCCAGATAATGCGCCAATTACGTTCGTAAATATCGAGGAGCATACAAAGACAGTTCTACAATATTCCAACTTTTTCAATAATTGGTTGGAAATACGTTTTATCTTACAATTTAATTTTATAGAAGGTTTTGTAGCAGTGGCAGCGAAAGAAGAAGAAGAAGAACGAGCTACGATTCTCGTTACAGTTTCTTTTCTCCCTTTTCCTCGGACTTTTCGAGCGAGTCTTTCCCAGCGGCGACAGCAGGTAGACGACGGTGGAAAACATCCAATTGACCCTCGAGACGAGATTCTTCTCCTATCTGCAGACTTCTCCCGCGTGACCATTCCTTTTCCTCGTACACGCAGCACCGGTAGTATATAGGTATGTATACGAATGTACACACCAGGGTGGGCATCCCAGGACCCGTAACGATGACGATTGTGTTATAACGGGGTGCGCAGGGAAAGGGCGAGTGCCGAAATCCCTTCGGGCCGATGAATATTTGATTCCTTGCGGCTTGCCGCTCTTCACTGCGACAAACTCTTTTCATCAATGCTCCAGACAGTCTCTCTCCACTCGCGTTTGCTTCAATTTATAAAGAAAAAAAGAGGAAATCTTTTTTTTTACAACTGCGAGCCTTTCCGCACTTTAAAACATGAGGGAGATCTTATATAGGGGCTTCTTTGCTTTATTATTCTGCATATTAGATTTATTGCGTGTGATATACTCAGGATAATGTATCAGATTGGGCGTCTGTGCGATATATATACGTATCATCAAAATTTACTGCCATTTGTTCCTTTATAAGAAGTAACTTTTTTATGATTTTACATATTTCACGTTTTCATTTTTAATACTGTAGATAATAATGAAATAATAATGAAATACTTTATCAGTTTTGGATGACGACTCCTCTACTTGTCTTTAAAAACTTTGTTGTTCAAGGGGATGATATCCTTATTCTTCGGTTTTCATGTGTTGGGATATGGAAAGAAGCACTGTAATAACGGTATTTTTTAAGTGGGGATACTTTTTTAAATTGGGAAATATTAAGGGTATTGACAAAGTCGAAGACTTTTCATACGAAGTGGTCCGATATGGCCCTGGGCATTGATATATTGCTGTCCAAAATATCAATCTAACATCAGCGATTCAAATAACTGCAAATCCGACAGACCGATAACAAAGGCAATCGTAATCAAGTTCTTCACTTTTTGCTATCGTAATTTTTCTTTGATCGCGAGAAAAATGCCAATATTTACAATACTTTATACAACTTTTGATATTGAAAATTACTGCTTTGAAAGAATTAACATTCTGGAGAGTTGCCAGCATCTATTTATTGCTTCATTTGGAGGGAAATTTTTTACCAATAACGTCATTACTTTTTTTGAGAAAGGCCATAGGATGTAGAATGGAGTGTAGGGTCGTAAAGGTAGTGTTTTGCCGTTGATAATAGTGTCAAGTTTTTTTAAATACTCCTTGAAACGGAGTAGTCAAAAGAGATAGTGCCAGTTGACCATTTTTTATTATTGCGTTATTAGCAAAATGTGATATGCGTACACCGATGAAATCCAAATGTCACTTCACTCTTGCGAATATTATGGCAAGAAAAATTCGAAGACTAGCTAGAGTGTCATACGTCAACGTCTCGAATGTAATATTTCGTGCACGGAATAAAATCAAAGTTACAAAATGACGAACGCACCCGTCTGCGGTGCTGAAGTGGCAGATGGTAAATCTCCGAGTGCGTTCAATTTCGGAACTAATCTCTCCTTTAACCATTCTCGACTAAGAGTATGTCCTAAAACCACAACATTGGCAGCGGCAGCGGAGAAGACTCGAGCGTGGAATAAATGTTTGGGGATATTAATTAACACGGCCCTTGGGAGCCGTGGATTCCCTGGCGGCGTGGCTCGTAAAACCGCTAGATTTGTCCGTGGCAATTTTGATGGAGGGACGGCGATGGAATAAATTAAATGCGTCCGTTCGGGAAGCTTTGGCTGTTGCCTCCTCGTCAGCAGGGGGAGGATAAGGAAGTAGCAGAGAGTCTTCTATTTTCTGGGTTAAAGATACGGACGTGTTGTAGTCTGCCTTTAAGAAGGAGGTCCGGCGCGACAGCGACTCCATATACCCCAGGGACTCGGCTGACTCCTCGCGGAACAAAGAGCCCCGGGCAAACTTGTCTCGCGCGAAAAACACACATGCGAAAGGAGATAAATCACCCCGCGATGCGGCGAGAAACGGGGGGTGAACTAGTCGAAGATCCCCATCCGTTAGGATTAGGCGGACGTGTTTGTACAAAACCCTTAAAACCACCCGGAAAAACCCCTTCGGCTGTCGGCAGTGTTATTCTCCGATTCTCGGAGGTAGCGCGAAAGCTACAAAGCGCAACGGTGATCGATATTGCAATTTTTATACCTTCGGGACGGGCGCAGAAGTGGGCGGTTCGACGTTTTTTCGGAATTTCGTAGACCGGCGGGGATCTCGGTTCGACGATATATTCCATTCGTGAAACGTTAACGTTATTGACTTTTCGAAAACGTATGATGATTGTGTTTGTCCTAGGAACTCGTACCTTTGGGACGATGTACAAAGAGGCGTTCGACGGGCGTTTTTAGAAATTCCGATAATTTGTCGGAGGTCCTGAGTAGCCAAGCTTAATACTCTCGTCTACTATTTGTGACACTTGTACGTTATTAGCTATTAGATTCGTGAACGTCTATTATGATGATTATTATGAATCGTTAGGAATGTATATACCTTTTTGGTCATGTTGTTTCCTTCCGTAAGTTAGATGTCATCCATCATCGGAATTTTTCTTAAACTAGAATTGTGTTGCTTCTTTTGATGCCTAAATTTTGTAGAAATTAATTAATAATTCATGAGTTACTAATGCGGATCTTTTACATACGGGTACATGATTGCCTGCAAGTATGCTATATACTATACTTACATGTGTCATCTATTTGATATATCATTTTTCTTCTTCCTTTTTTTCTTTCTTTTTTTTTACAGTTCCCTGGGTCTAGAATTTGAAGTAAGGCCTGCAATGTAAAGAATGCGATAAAATACTTGAAACCTATCAAAACCTTATGGAGAACAAACGAATTCCCGATCGATGATCCTAATCGCCTTTATTTATGTTTTAGCTTTTATATTCTGTAATATCGAAATTGAAAAAATGGTCTCCTCTTTTAATCCTCTGTTTACAATTAAGATTTCAAATTTGACGAAAGGAAGGTTTTCACGGACATTAAATGCGAATGAAACATAACAGTACAAAAGGAAATCGCACGTTGCGTTAGTAAACACGGCAAAAAACACGGATGACTTTTAAAGTAGGTCGAAATCATAAGGTTGAGACATGTGTAGTCGTTTAATGGATGTTAAATACCAAAACTGAAATTCAAATATATTTTGAATAGTTTCAAATAATGAGGAGAATATTGTTCGTTGGATGACGCAACATTCTCATTGGTTTTGATAATTATTATGTACAATTTGTAAAATTTGAAATTCGAAGAAATATAAATGCTGTTCGTCATTTATCTTTTTTTCTTCCGCAAGTATATTGTTGTGGGAATAATATACGATATTAAGAATTTGTAATTAAGTCTTAAAGTCGTTATAATTAAATATAGGTTCTAATTGAGAAACGCAAGACCGACGCGACGACGGCAGAGTTCCGTCAGGTTTGTGCCGTCTACATAATTTTGGTAATTAAATCTCTCGATAGCGAAAAATAATGGAATGTATACAATATCGTCTCTTAAAAGAATACGTCATTAAAATTTACTTGTTTCAGCGAAATATGAGGCAAACATGAAGCAATTACCCATTTTTCCAAACGCATTAATTCTAGCAACATCATTAATGGGAGGTCTGTAATCATATTATTCGCCGATTTTTAATGAAACCTCCTCCTCCTCTAATTGCAGTTCCTAATTAGTGCATGCGTAGCGCTCACTTGTGGCTTCCCCGGCAACTCAAACCTGTCGGTTTACCGGCACTCTGTTGTGTCGTGACAATGTAACTGGAGCGGTGCCATATTGCTCTTCTAAGGAGAACTATATAAGATATCGCGTTGCCGCGCATAATGAGCCTGTAGGATTTTAGACCGATTAGTGAGCTTCGCCTAAGGCAACGTGACAAATTTCCTCAGTAGTGTAAAGCATCCTAGAATTAATAAAATATCCAGACTATATATAAGATTATTACGATTCATTACGCCAGTTCATTATCAGTGCATTGCAGAGATTGGCATTACACGTATGCTAAATTGTGTAATTGCCACGAATGCTAAATGTACCCTAGATATGTGTTACCCGGCGACGATATAACAAATGGGATATAATTCACAATGAGTTTTTATTATTTTTATTGCGTATTACTTTTTCAGGCATCATTTTTTTTTAATTTTCAGACATTAAATAATTTTTCAGTTTGTATGTTAGTCACAAAAAGGAAACTCGCGAAGAAATGTTGAATAAAGAAATTTGGAGAATCCTATATGCTGTTGTGAATGTGCGGTATTCGAACATTTAAACAGAATCGTTTGGAAAAAGAAATTCTTTTGTTTGATTATTTACCAGTTGTTTGTTATTTTTCTGTTGGGTTTTCTGGTTTCGATTCTGGTAGATTTCTTTTGCTCATTGTTTTTCATTTTATTTCCTCGTGTTTTTAATTCACTTTTCCCTGCAATTTTTATTTCTTTTATTAACATCATTATCGTTATACGTTAGATTCATTTTATAGTTTCTTTATCTTGCTAACCTTATATTTTTGTTGAGATTTCTTATCAGCATTTCTTTGTTAATTGTTCTAGACGTTTTTAACATCGATTTTTTTTATTATAAAATGATGTCACTTTTTCTTTTGGTAAATATCATCAGTTTTTTGCATTATGACTCATGCATTTTTTAGTTCTCTTTTCAGTCTTATTGAGAAAAACATTCATGTTTAATATCCGATTCTTATATAAGTCCTTAATTTATTAATCTCGTCAATAATGTTTAATGTTTTATCTGCATTTTAAGCGGGCATTTATAATTATTCTACGTAAAAGTTTGTATAACCTCTTTATAAAGAGAAGCTCTTTGATTCATTTTTTATTCTTGTTAACATTAAGTATTCATTTTTATCATGTGCACAGTATTTCAAAAATTTTTTTGATTAATTTCGTTTCTCATTTTCCCCCTTAGTAATGAATTTTCAAATTGAGTGTTTCCAATTTTTTAAAATGATATAGTATATTAAAGAAAGGGAAAAGAAATACGAAAGATCTCGAGTATCAGTGCATTCAAGGAAGCAGGTAATGGATATGCAAATATCATTAAAGCATGAAATTTGAGCGTTTTCGCCGACTGCAAATAAAGTATTCATTCAATGAAAGTTGATCAACTCTTCACCTCGCATTTTCAATGCTATGCTTCGGTATTTTATTCATTGTGATAAATCTCTTTTTTTGCAAGGCTGCACATACCGACTGATGGATGTAATCTGATTTCTCATGAATGATTAGGTAATGATTTTCTTCTTCCATCATTTACGAAGCTATTCATTATTAATCGTCGTTTCCGTATTACAAATCTGTGAGTTTTCAATGTTATTTCATAGTTTTTTGTTAATAAATTATGTTTTATTATCTATGTTCCATGCGATCGTGCAGAATTAAAGAATTACACAGTGTATGGTTGTAAAAATACGTCTTTTTACAAAATATAGGTCGAAAAGTTTAATACAATTCAACTACAACATTTAAATTTCTCCCATCGAGGATTCCGCTTATTCAATATTCGAGAATTTTTTTACAAAAAATAAGCAAGAGAGCAAAAAGAAAGAATATTTTTATAAAAACCCCGATTTTGTTCTTTCAATATTAGAAAGTTTTAAAAACAGGTAGAAAAACTTTACGATGTGATTTTAAAATTTTGAGATTACATTTTTTTCATTGAATAATTTTTAGAAATTAATTTACTGTCGGAAGGGACTATCGGATAAAGTAATATGGTGAAGATTTTTGTCGCTTTTTTGAAATTCACATTACCTTTTTGGATGTGAAGGATGGAGGGTCCTTAAGGGCAGACAAGGCCGTTCATTAAGGATTTGATGTTAAAAATGAAAAATTTCCAAAGGTTTACAAAGCTTTTTTATCCTGTATATCATATACAGGATATCAAGTTTTAAAGAAGAATAATAATATATACGGCGATTTCGCTTTAGGTAAACATTTGCATGTATTCTAAAAGAATTGGGCTAATTTTTTGATTTTGATTTGTTTATTTGATTTATTTATCGATTAATTTATTTTCTGAATTTCTATACGCACATAAATATATTACTGCCCAAAATTCAAGTCGATGGATTTTTGTGAACTTGGGCTAAAAATGTTCCATATTATTGCATTCCCTTTATAGAATATCCATAGATAATCTAATGTATCCTTCGGTTTTCCTGTTTCTTCTTACCGTTTCTTACTTATAGATATATAATATACAAATAACATATTTTCATATTCCCAATCTTTTATGAAAAATTAGAATTTTGCACTGTATAAACAACATAGAAAAGTTTATTGTGTGCCGATCAATAATTCTGCCCTTAAAAAGACCTCTTGAAGTGCGGTAACGGAAATCTCAAAAAATAAAAAAAAAAGACGTGATTCGGAATTTTAAATATAATAAACATAATAAATGTACATATTAAAGGTTTTATAATCTACAATTAAAACACCAAAATCTTAATCATTTAATGACAAGCCGTAAAAATAAAACAAGTGTTTACGAATACTAAAATAAACAATAGACTCGCGATGATATTATTTTTTCGAAACAACTGAATTATTCCATATATATATACTGTACAGAGACATACATTAAAAGTCTGGTCAGCAAATTTACTCCGCGACTACAAAAGTATAGAAAATCCGGTCAGAAATTATTTTTTGATGTCGGAAGCTAAAATAAAAATGTCATTATATACGCGGAGGATACGCGAATTTTTATCACAGGCGATAAAATCCCGCATAGAACAAGCGTAGCGTCGCCGCGACCCGCCGCGCGCGCTCCGGCCGTGTTTATTTTCCGTCGGCTGCGCGGAATGTAAAATTTTGTTTAATTGTTCGTATTGGTGAAAAAAAAATTACCGGTAAATTTCGACAATGCCGTGTTCAGTTTTATCGATGAGAGTAGAAAACACGCGCTTGTTTAATTCTCCGTGCGGCCGGGCGAATTTATTGAAACGTATATAGCCCGGCCGCGCGTTTTCCGCAATTCCGTCGAGACCTCGCCGTACCACTTTTCCATCGAGTATTTCAATATTCATCCCACACAAAAAAAATGTCAAACTTCCTACTTCGGTGTTGTTT
This sequence comes from Trichopria nigra, assembly GCA_030522945.1. NCBI lineage: Eukaryota > Metazoa > Arthropoda > Insecta > Hymenoptera > Diapriidae > Trichopria > Trichopria nigra. The sequence continues at coordinate 29,237 of JAPYZR010000931.1, forward strand.
TTGTTCTTCCACTTCCTCCAGCTACAGAAATTTTAACGCTGAAAGTTTTAATTAAACAATACGTTCGATTCTTGTTGAGTTTCCTATATATATAATAGCGATCCGATAAGTGAATAAATATAATAATGGTTTTCACGCTGTTAATGATTTGAGATTTATGCTTTAGTTTCTGACAGCAAAGTGTTAAAATATTATTTCTTATAACTATCATTATAATAATATTTCTACTTAATGTACTGCCGATAGATTTCGAAATAAGGTAATTTTATACAAAGAAAAGATTAGCTTTATATTTTTTATTATTCAGAAGTTAAATATGACTATATATATATGTATGTATATGAATAGAAATAATTTTCACTCTGATAATATTTATTTTTGACAGTATAGTGATTGTATTATTATTATTATTTTTTTTTTTTTTTGTATTAAGTATTAACTTTCATTTAATTATTATTGTTTTATTTATTATTATTTTTGATTCATCATTTCGCTTTTTATTTATATACACTTATATTCTATTAATTTTTGTGAAGCGTGAGCTTTTAAATGCTCTTATATTTCCATGAGGAATAAGACATCAGACTCGGAAGACCGTATCAAATTTCATCTATTGGTCCCTGAGATAAAAGCATTGAAGCTTGCAACCAATAACAGTAAAGAATAGGCGTTACGCATGAAAATTAACGGCGAGTTAAATGTCCGAAAGAGGAACAAAGTACAATACGAACGTGCGGATCAATTTTTGTAACGACTTACTAAACGAATTTGTAAGGAGGAAGAAAAAATACTGGGAATTACGCGTGAATCACGTGCGAAGGTGTGTGCGTCATTTTTTTTCAAAGATGCGTTGGTGACCAATCAAGGCTTGTCGGAGGAGTGGTCTAAAGAATTAGATGTCGTAGCGTGAAAAGTGAGGAATCTTCGAATTTGCATATTTAAAATGGCGCCGAGATTGTCGTTATGATATTTACGACAATCGGCGACATCTCACTTTCATTTCAATTATACACGTAATGTAGCAACCATGTCGAATCGCTGCTAATATATACATTATTGCCAGTGTTCAGTTTATTCAGAAAATGTGAGAATGGCTCTGATGCATACTGATATTTTTAAACCTTAACGCGTTAATGGTGTTCCTAGGAAGTGATATTTCATCTTGTAGAAAAAAAAAAATAATTTCGCATGCATTTGTCATTTATATTCGGACGTATAGCTGAATTGTAAATCTGATACTTCTTTCTTTATTTTCCGCAAAAACTTTTATTATCGCAACATTCTTTCTTTCGTGTTCATGTTTTATAATGTTTTATGCCAAATATTGGAAAAATTAGATTTTATCAATTTACGCCAATTTAGCTTTTTTTATTGTTGTCTTGGCTACATTTGCTCATGTTTTAGTTAATTTTTTCGGTTTGTATTGGGTTTAACTAAATTGAACCTATTTGCTAGTTTTTATTATAACTTTTAATAAATCTTATAACATTTCATAAATTGTTTCCAAATTTCGTTGTTTGTTTGTTTAAACTTTTATTAACTTTTGTTCGATTTTTTCAGCTTTTGTAACCTGTAGAAATTTTATCTTCTTTCACCTTTTACATAAGCTGTCTGCTATATTGTATTCAATTCGTATTTTTCTATTTTTATCCAGACTGAGGTTTGAGTATTTTCGTTAATTTTTTACAGCCTGTCGTATATTTTTATTTTACATGTTTATTAATTTTTGTCAGATTTTCTTACATTTTAATTCTGTAGATTTTTTTTTCTTTTCAACATTTGGCACATTTTGTCAAGTCCTTAATTTTTATATTATTTTGTTACATTAATTTGGGTAAGTATATATCACCCAATATTCTCCTCGCCACTTTCTAGTCTTCTAGGAATTTAGTATATAATTTGCAGTTTTAATTTCAGTGCGTTGATCCTGGGCTATTAATGAAACAAAATTAATTCTTCGCGATATCTGTTACATAAAGAGCAAGAATACATAGAGTATAAGAAATCTATTGTAATAAAGTCTATAAATTATGTTGCTAACGTTGTTTGAAATTTTGTGAACATTGATTACATTAATTAATTTTGTACATATCTTGTTCAATTTACCCACGGTTTTTGGAAATTGTTCAAAATTGAGGTTGATGGCCAATGACCTCAGGCGTAATGCCCATAGTTTAATGTTGAAATTATAAAAGTATAAAATGTATAGTGGAAGTTATTGAATCAAAAAAATAATCATTTGATATAATGAATGCAAAAATAATCGCCATTAATAATTCTCCCGCGTCATTAATTTAAAAAAAAAAAAATACAAAAATCTACAGAAAAGGCGTGAGAGCCCAACATTTTGATAAATGATAGTTTTGAATATTTCATAAATAAAAGGTGTTTTTTATTTGGGTCAAATTAATGTTTTACGAGGAACCATTCGCTCTATATATCTACAGCTGTGTTATTCCGATGGACACCTATACCGGAAACGCTCCATTATAATCGGATAAAAAACATCATTCGTTGAAGCTTTAATGAATGCGTGATCTATAAGAAAATAATTAATCAAACGCTCAGAATTACTTTTAATGCTTGAATGAAGGGGTAGTTCGGAGACGATGTCGGGGGTTTTGTAGATACAGTGAGAGGGGTTGTCTTGAAATATAGGAAAGAGCTAACGATTTATCACTTCTTGGCACTTATTAGGAAAGCAACCTTAAAATGATTAGAACTCGGCTTATTGGGAACAATAACAAATTGCGAATTTAATGAAAGTAAGAAATGCAGGAATTAAGAAATTTATCTTTGTAAATATTTAATTAAATACTTCGACAGAAATTGCTTGCTTTACTCTATTGTTACAATTTTGTCTCGTGTCAATAGCGTTCAGGTTGATAATGAGTTAAATTCTAGAATTTTTTTTTATTGTAGGTAATAAATAAATTGACTTTTAGTTATTTTTAAATTTTATTTAAATTGAGTTGAATAAATTCTAAATATGCTGAATAAAATTTATCAATAATTCTATGACATAATTAAAGCACACGCGTACATATATATTCAAGATGCTCATTTTTCATTACTTCCGGACTTTCGAATTAATAATTAACCACATTATTATAATTAGGTGTACTATAGTAAATAATTTTCTCATTTATATTAGATTGTAACATTTTCACATGTGCTCGAGAAACATTTTATTGCGCTAAGATGGCACAGATGTCGACCCCGTACTTCGATAACAATAAAAGATCATCGTAGAGTGACTTAGCAACATTTGACGAAGTTCATCGAAACCACCCGGTAGATTTCGAGTGTCATCGAGGGGGAGTTAGTCCAGCAAGATCATTTGTTATTATTTCCAATATATCGTGCAATTTTGTCCTGGTATTGCATTGTTCGTTTAACGAAACAAATCAATCTTGCGTACTTTTGCATCATTGATTACTCGGTGGGTCCTATACATTACTAGAATGGAATAGAAAAAATGCAATTTTCATGGCTACAAAAATTAATCGTATTTTCGACATATATACATACATTAATTACATGTCGTGCCAAGAAGTAATGTAAGATTAAAGTTTTGATTCCATGAAAATAATAAATTATTGGGAAAAAATAAATTATTTGAAAACCACTTACCCTCAAGGTACTTTTTATTACGATCATCTCATATGATTTGGGATATCTTTTCCGTGTGATGTACAGTATGAAAAAGTAATTTATATTGTCAATTTTCATTCTTTTTAATTTGACATAATAGAAATATTGATATTTCTTCCAGTTATACCTACGATGTGAAAATTAACGATTTTTCGAACCGTTTTTCGAAATAGCAGACCGATAAAATTTTATTTTATCGCAATCATTTCGAAATGCGAAATTTGAATTTTAACTTTTACATTTAAAATCAATTTTAAAATTAAGTTTGAAATTAATTGATTACGTAAATTTTTTTTAAAAATTTGAAATCAAGATATTACTATTATTGATAATCTCAAGCCAAAAATTTCCCCTTCAATATTGAATTATTGTCATCCTTTTTGAGTCGGAGTTACGTGACGCTTATGTCAAATTATGCGTATATAAAACTTATACGAAAATTTAAATACAATTTAATTAATTGTACAATTTATTTGATAAAAATATTGATGAAAATAATTTAATCAGCTTCAAATACATTTTCGTAACTATAAAATTAATAATGCAGATGAATCAATAGTACTTTAAAGTATAACGTCACTTAATTTACACACACTATATCGAAAATTGTTTTTGCTTCAACCCTCTATACATTATTAATTGCAATTTATTCGTCTCATTTTACTTTTTGAAATACGTGTTCTCCGTTTTTGGGTCAGCCGCGCTAGCAAACATTTTTCTTTGTAGATATATGCGAATTTGAACGGTAGCACTATAAAGGGTAAAAGAAATATGTTCATCAAAATGTTTTATACGTTTATATATGCTTTTATTTTTGTCAATTCCCTGGTAGAAACCTGTCCAGTTTTCTTTTACAATGCCCAGTTATCCTATACCTTTAACATGGGAAAAAAGCAAACTGGACAGAAACTAGCAAAAAACTGGACTTTCTACTAGGGTATTTTTCTAGTAGAAAATTATTATACAGGATCTGTCTGAATTTCTGAGAGAAAAATTTCACTCATAAAAGTGGCATGGTCGGGCCGCATATGGTTGGAAAGATATTTTAAAATGTAATGATTTTGCTCAACATTAAAAAATTATCGGACTCCCTAGTAGAAATTTGTCCATTTTTTTCTTACACTATCCATTTCTCCTATGCTTTTAACATGGTAAATATCTGACTTGTCTAAGAATTAGCTAAAACATTTCTACCAGGGCTGAAAGTGTAGGAGTTACATCACTGATATATTATATCAGTGAGTTACATGCATTAAAATAGAAATAAATGTTATGGTATGACAAACGTAGAAAATCAATGAGATGCGGAGGAAAATAATTAGAAATAACCCGTAAATTGTAGAAAAAGTCCTCGCGGTGTCAATCTTTACATGAAATTATATTTTAATTTTGATCGATCACATAAAAAAATAATGATTAGCCAAACAATATAAGAAATGAAAATTATTCAAAAATTACTATATAAATCACAAAACATAAATGAGTCAACCGTAAATTTCGCGTCTTTTGCTTCAAATTTTCAAAGTACAATTAATCAATGAAATTTATTTAACTTACTTTATTGTTTGCATCCCCTCATTCTTTGTTTGATTCGTTTTTTTTTCTAACTATGATATAATTTCTGTTCAAATTAAGTTACGTGGAAAGTTTTTGCTGCCATTTCTGACAAGTATTTTTAAGAAAATATAGCTGGCGCTATAGATGGATAAAGCGGAATGTACGTGGTGGTCCTACCATGACGACCTCTCCCATGCAGATATTAAAGTATTCTTCGTATAGATCAAGTAATCGAGACTAAATCTATTTACAAGACTTTTCTCTATATATTTCTTGGAGTTGCTTGAAGATTGAAAATTGATTAAAAAGAGTATATTTTTATTGAGCAATACGAATGACATTTTACTCTTGAAGAGTTAGAATTTACTATTTTGAAGAGTCGCTCAATTTTCTGCTTGAGTGAAATTTTACTCCGAGAAATTTAAAGAGAAGACTTCCAAATAGCTTTATCCTCGACGTCGTGCGAAACCTATCGATAATGACAGCTCGATCATGTCTGATTAAATCTGGCGTTTTGTTTTGTACACTGTACACTGTACACTGGCGTTGTATAACGAAAGACCAAACCCTGCGTCTTTGGTGATCTTCCTGCGTAACTCTAACCTATAAAAACTTGTATAGACAATATTGAATGTATTGACATTAGACAAAATATTTAATCCAATTTTAAGCCTTTATTTTTATTTTAGGTTTCAAACCCCTATAGTGATGTCATATTTCAGGTACTATAATGTACATGCGTTGTGTAATTTCATCATTTCTGCACACTGACAGTCTTTAAAACTCACTTCATGAAGTCGCGACTTTAATGGTTTAAAAAGAAACTTAACTGTACAAAGAAAGGGCAGTTCTTTAGCTTGATAAATCGCCTTTTTGATACCTATATATGTAGATTGAAATTTCTCGATACAATCGATAGCAAACAAGTGAGTTTTTCCCTTTTTCATCTGCTTTTGCGCACCCAGCTCCAAATTAATTCGATAAAAGTGTCGAAAAAGTCAAGCGACGCACGAGTCTGGTTACTCAGCAAAATCGTGGAACATCCCCTATTCATTGCAAAAACTGAATGACGATTCGGAAGCACGATTAAGGATAAAAAATCGGCGTCGAATGACGACGCAACATTTAATGAATTTAGGCGACGCACACCCGGCGCGGTCTTTGATGATTCGAAACGTAAAAGGGGGCGCGATCCGCGCGACGCCGCACGTCGCGGAATCGGAGATGGGAAAAGGGGGTCGAAAAGACCCGGCGCTCTTATAGTATAGTATATATATATATATATATATATATATATATATATATATATATAGGCGTCCTCCTCCCAAATTCGCCACGCTTCCGCACGATGGCTGAATTCGCAGCGGCCGTCGCGAATTGCGCCTATAAATTATCAGGGTTAAACGACACACAGGGATTGTAATTATTTAAATGTACCGGAGAACGAAGGAAGGCACGGCCGAATTGCACCGCGAACACGCTGCTGCACCATTGGGAGGGGGACGGGAATTTCGAGGGACGAGCGATTTGCGTTACACAAAGGATTCTTTTAATTTTCTCCGCATTTTTCCAAGATATTAAACTCTGCCCAAACGTGCCGTGGATTTTGCCGTGGCTGCCGATTCTTTCCGCTGAGATTACGGCCAGCTTTGCGCTAGGGTATATGTCTATATATATACAGTCAAAGGGTCGCGTTACTGTGAAATCGTTTGTCTTAAAAAAATACATTCGTTGAAGCAGAAAAAAAGAAACAGGATTGCAAAAATGGCGTTTTGTAAAGAGCAATGAATTATAAGAAAAAATCCTATACTCTTTACATGTAGAGAATAGCGTCCGTATTCTGCAATCTCTATATACGTATCCATTATTGTAAACATTGGTCTCTTTACGTCTGAGCTAGGCTGCCCTGTTGAAATCTGCCACGTCTTCATCACAATAAGTAAGCGAATCTTGAACTTGCGAAAGCAAAAAAAAAAAAATCAATAAATTAAGAGGCTGTGACAAGGGCGGAAATTCGAAACCGGAAATGAACACCCATCTGCTAATTATTATGTTGTAATCATAAATATGTGCCTCCGGAATTTTATATGTAAGCTTAAAATCAAAGTTATTGAGTGAAAAAACATCTATCCAAAATATATATAACTGGATATTCAAGGCGAAATAGTATAAATTTACTAACACGTGCGGAAAATACGATTTTTCGCACGTGTGACGAACGATTTTTTTGCAATAATTAAGTGGAAAATGTGGCCGATATTTTTTATATCATATAATTTTCGGCATACCGGTGTGGAAAAAAATAATTATTTTATTTTCCACACTCTGGTTTGGGAAATCGCATTTTCTACACTAAATTGTGTGGAATAATCGGTGTGGAAAACGCACATTTTCCGCATACGTATTGGAAAAAATACTTTTCTTAAATAAATTTTGAGGAAAATTAATAAAAATTGACAAAATTAACCATATGACAAATGAAGTTCAAAACAGAACAAAATTATTTTTGTATCAAATCTACAGCCTGTAGTGGTGGCCCTGGCTTATTTTTTTTTTTTTTTTTTTTTTTTTTTTTTTTTTCATTTTTTTTTTTTTTTGTTTTTTTTTTTTTTTTTTTTTCATTTTTTTTTTTTTTTTTTTTTTTTTTTTTTTTTTTTTTTTTTTTCTGAACGCACGACTGATGACTCAACAGTCGTCTCAATAAAAGTCTCTTCGCGTAAAAATACCAGATTTAACAAAGTATAAGAAAGTGATACGTATGTAATATAAACATAATTATATATTATATATATAAACATAATTGGAAATAAAAGTCCGTGACGATTCACTATAGTCGCAAACAATAGTGGAGATACATTTTTGTATAACATAGCAGTTACATAAAAAAAAAAAAAAAATTAAAGAAACTTTTGGTCATATCTAAAAATGTTTAAGTAAATGTTTAATTTTAGACCGAATTATGCACAGGCATGAAAATAAATATCACGCGGCAATCAAGAAATCACCTTTTTTTACGACTACATCCGAATCTGTATATAGAATTCGTTGGCTGGATCCTTTCGCACGTTTCACACGAGAATGCCAAACATCATAATTGAATACGTCCTCCAATAAAGTCTCCTCTTCCGATCTGGTAGCCTTATAGGCCCGAGTAGAAATTATACACAGGGGGTAAAAAGAATACACAACCTGTTCAAGCCTGCATAGCCTTGCGTTGCGAGGATATATTGCGTGTGGTATTCGATATGCCTGATGTTTTTAAAATATACAACTATATTCTGTTTTTTATTTAATTATTGTCTGCAATGGTAAAGAAATTAATATTTTGGTTCGTCGATTTCTATACGAAATTCAATACTCAAATATGAATTATATTTTTCGTTATTTTGTAGACAATATATATACATATTGAAAAAAATTTGTTATTTTCAAGTAAATATTTATACTTGAATTAAGAAAATGTTTCCTTCTTTTTAGTAAATCTTACTTAATTCAAGAAAATCTTTTCTTAATTCAAGTAAAATTTCTTGGAGTGACATTTCGAGTAAATTCTCCGATTTACTCCAAAATGTAATGGAACAACACTCTTAAAAAGTAAAAATTCAATATTTTGAAGATTGACACAACTTTCTTTCTTTCTAGAATGAAATTCCACAACAAGAAATTTGGACAGATAAAAAGTGATAAGAGCGTAAACGCATCGGTTAACAAAGTTAAAAATTGATTTTTTGTGAATTGCGTGACGTCATCTTCGTGTCAATGTGCTTTGAATATCAGTCAATGATTAATGTACATTATATATAAATGTATTCTATATGAACAAATATGAAAGGCTTAAATAAATGCATTCGAGCATTTATAATAAGTAAATGGATAAACTTTTTTCATAATCGAAGGGGGGAAATGGAAATAAAAATACAAAATAAAAATACAAAATACAAAAATAATGTAGATTAAAATTACTAAAGTAACTGCATAACAAAAAATACTAAAAATTACGTAAATTGAAGATATAGTAAATGAAAGTGGTATATATAAATATAAAATATGTTTAAAAAACCAATCAGTGATAGCGCTCATCATTGTTCGAAATTCAAGAAAATGACAAACAAGAAATAAATAAGATTTAAAATTTAATGAACAAACGTAAATAATGACAAAATCGGACTCTTAAAGGCTAAATCTAATACAAAGAAAAGAACAATAAATGGCGAAACTCAACATGCACAAAAAATAGAAGAAGAAAACGTATAGTACAAATACCAATACAGAATGTAATGATAAAATAGTATAGAAATAAAATAATACAATAAAAAGAAACTTTTATAAAATTCGACAAAACTTTCAAAAATTTAGTAAAAATTTATAAAGCAGATAATGAAGAATTGTAATTGTAAACAAACAAATCTTAACTCATTCAAATTCATAAAGTTTGTAAAATATGCAAAAATTAAATGTAAGCAACAGCCAAAAAATATGCTTGTAAATAAGTTGGAAATCACGATGGAAATTGATAAAATTAATAGAAATAGCTAAAAATGTACATAAACAAATTAATAAGTTGGCAACGAAAAATGAAAATGACAAGAACGGTAAACACCGCGGGGAAATTCTTTAACTGAATTTGTTTATTGCGACTTGTTATTAATAAATATACGTGCAAAAATAAATAAATATAAATAAATACAAAAATATTCTAATTAAAATTAGTTTTAATCAACGCATAATCATACAAATATTGTGATAATATCCTTAAAAAAAAATGTAAAATCTTCTTTGATTTCTTACGTAACAGAGATGTGATTGGACGTATAAAACATTAAGTGCCCATGTAAAATATTTAATGATTTTGTTACAAAAGAAATTTCTTTTACCTAGAAATCAGTTCACAATGTACCTCTTCTACTATAACCCTAGACAAAGCGCATCCTTTGTTGCCATGGCGCATTTATAGACGAATTGGAAGAAACTCGTGAAGACATTTCGTGGATTTCGCGTTTTACAAGGCGGCAATAAAATCTGTTATATAGATAGAATACTCAGGTCGTGGAATTCCCCTGTTTTTCCCCTGTTGCTTTGACTCGCCGATACTTTACAACTTTAATAAAGTACAGCTTTTACGCCGGATTATTTGCGCGATTCGCATATATAGTGACATCATCGGCGTTCATTCGGCTTTGAATAATTTTTTATCATTGCGTGGGCGCCAAAAGTGTTGCCGAAAGAATCAAACTGCAACGAAACGAGCGAAGAAGTAAAAATAATGAGACAGATCAAAATTAGCCGCGACAATTTTTATCGCCGTTTTTACCTCCTTAATGTCGGATTTTATGTAGTTTTGCCGATGTTTAAGAACGATATCCAGATTTCGTAATTTAATACTCAAAAATATATGTGCCAAAGCATCGGTATTTCGATTTTTTTCCCATTCATTAGTTTTAATAAATGTACATCGGTGTTGGTCGGATTTTCTATTGTAACGAAATTTTGTACGATCGTCGTATTTTTTAAAATAAAATTTAAAAAATCGATGACAATTAATGGTTATAACGAAATATCCGCACAATTCCTGTAGCCACACTGAGCGAAAAATTCAGTAAATTCAAGTAAATATTATCATTTAAATCAACGACATAATTAATATAATCAACTAAATTCCCTAGTAGAAATCAGTTTGTAAATATCCGGGCGCAAGCTTGGCCCTGACTCGCGCCCTGACTACTAGGGTTGTAGTTCTTATAAATATAAATATCGGTCAAGTAAACTGCATGTAAGACATATTAACGAAATATTTATTTGGTTTCAAATTAACTAAATATTTCGTTGAATTTACTGAATTTTTCTGTCAGTGCATATTAAAATATTGATTGAATATAAAATTTGCATAATTAATGGCATATACAAGTGTGCATAATTATATAATATATAAACAATTACGCATTGACGTAATATATTAAATATTTTAATTTGCGAATAATTAACAATTTAAGGTAAATTAACTATTAATTAACTATAAGTAATGACTGTTACGATATACACATAGTAACATCAGAATTGCATCAACACGTAAAGTAAATTGTTTATTTGGAATTATTCATTTTAAGGATTTAATAAAAAAATATGTAATTATGAAAATTCTATTTATCATCTGTTATGTTACTATCATTGTATTGGCGAGCAATTATCATAGATTACAATTATTGTTCTTTAACAAACTAATAATTGAAATATGGAGAATAAACGATTTTGATAATTAAATTTTGTCCATTAGGTAATTAATAGAAGTGATGATGTGCTCTCATCTTTTAGATTTTCGTTCGCGACATTCTCTTTTTACGTTTCGTGTATAAAAATTTAATGTACCGAAAGTAAATATTTAACTTATAAAATATTTAAACTGTATTCAGATTATATAAAGCACTCTGTGTTGTTTTAATAAATAATTTCCACTTGTTAAAACACAACTATTGATTTCCATTAAATTTTTATACGAATATTGTCCATAGCCATATATAACGTTTATCGTGTAATGTCAATAAATGATTTTAAATTTTAATAAACAAATGTTCCGCAACATTTGTAGTATTTACATTAAATTAATATTAAAAAATAAAATGAAACAAAAAATAACAGCGAAAAAAATAACTTACAAATAATATTTTATTTCCTTTATAGATACCAAACATCCAATATCTTTTTTGGGGATTTAATAAATAAACTTTCCCATATTAAAAGTTCGTCATAATTTACATTCTCGAATTAATGTTGCGATATTCAAATCTTGAGAGAGATGTCATTTGTATTGTGGCATTTGAAACATCGATATTTACGAAAGATGACGTATGTAAGTATACGGCGAAATTTTGGAGGTTTATAATGAAGAAGACAATAAGAAAATAAACGAAAAAATAAAAGTAAATTGTAAATCACTGATATGTACGTATGATATGGATAGGCCATAGTCTGTTTTGGCGGGTAACATTTTTTACAGAGTAAGATAAATAGGCACCCCGTAGAGTGGATAATCCATAGATAAGGCCGAAAAGAATCAAGCATCCTACGAACAATTTCAAATCCGAAGTGATTCATCACGTACTCACTCACAGATTTCACTGAACTGATTCTGATGTGTATTATATATTTGACATTTAAAAATCGAGAGTCCGACGCAATCGGGCGTCATCGCGCATCTCCTGAAAGTATATTTGTCTTTCTAAGAAGTCGCTTCAAATTGCATCGCATTTTTCAGCAAATAGCATATCCATTACATATATAAATAAAACAAAGACAATTAATAAACAAATAAAAGAATGTATAAAAATATACGAGAGAGGAAACAATAAAAAAAGAACAAAACCAAGAAGTTCGATAGAAAAATAAAAAATGCCATGTCAAATATTATAGTAATAAAGTAAATAACGGACACCGTATCATGATAAACTAACTTTAGCATTCCTATAGCCTAAAGTAAGAATGAAATTTTCATGCCATATATCCGGGAACGTATTTGGAAAAAAAATTATACGAATTTATAACATAATCTAATAGACCTTGATCATCCGCAAATATCAAAGAATTCACCAGTGAATTCGTTTCCGAAAATCTGAAATCAGCCAAACAGGTTGCTTACGGCAAGGCCTTAATGAAGAGGGGGGGCCGCAGACGGAAGAAGCGCAACCCCGGCGGGTAAACCCCCTGGGAGGCTTAAAACTTACCTTCTTCCGCGGTGCATTACATTCCCGCAATATTGACTCGCGTCACATTGTGGTTCGCCGTTCCCTAGGGATTTGCAGTCGTGCAGACATCACGTATATATAAAGGGCAAAATACACCGAGTCGGCTGGATGCTCCTGACGCGCGACTTGTAATCTCATAAGGTTTCCGAGAAAATTGACATGTGTTGTGTAAGATCCATGCTTTTCTTTCTTATTACGTTTTGTTCTCGGCTGTACTTGTTTTGAAGGGTATGCTTGAACAATTAAAGAAGTGAACCCTTTTTTTAAAATGTTGGTAAATTCATAACGATCTGTAAGATATATCATGGTTTAATTTAATCATAAAATTATTTTGTATAAAATATGTTTTTTAGTATTAGATTACAATTACAGATGATGAAGTACTCCGATGAAAATGTAGAAAATGGGCCTTGAACCTCGAATTAGAGATAAGGGTCGGTCGTGTGTTTATCTCCAACCATGAATTGGTGAAGTTTTCCTTGGTGGACGTTTCCCCACATCCTGATCAAGAACTGCAAAGTTCAAGTTATGAAAGCACGAAGCCATGTTTGAACTTGAGCCTACAATCTTTGTAGTTTCATTACTTTCGTTTTGTAATGTTCATGAAAATAATTCAAGTTATTTAAGGGGCCACGGTACTTTATATACAATAGGCCCGGTCTATATCTATACTTTCACCTCCAACTTTCTCCCTACCACAAGACTCTTGTGTTGCCGAAGTTGTATGCGACTCAAAATAGTAGCGTGCACATACGCGAACTCATGAAGGAGGTAACGAATTCATAGATTTGGACAGGGAGTCACATGCTGTAAAAATCAACAATATTTATTTAAACGGGACGCAACACAACAGTCGTGTTCTCGATTGTGAAGGTACCAGTTCTGATTGTATGGTTAGAACAAAAAAACTTATTTTATAATATCCTCAGGTGGGTTGACTTCCCCTCATCGAGCACAACACATTCTACCTTCGAGGAACCTACATATGTCATTTATGGGGTACATTCTCTTCAATGACATTAAAAACTGGACTAACTCAAGACGAACTTTGGTAATCTTGAAGAAGAACTTTAGTCAAGCATTAATCAGGGTAACATAGGGTAGGTGACGTTCTACCCTTCATAACTAGTCTAATCCAACTCGACGTAGCTTGCGATAATTATCCCGATGAGGCAGAAAATGTCATGGAAGGCAAATTTGTCATAGAAAACGAAATGTGCCGGATGGCGTCGGTTTAAACTTGTTGAAATATCATCAAACATGAAGCATCTACAAGGTAATATCCAGTAATCGCTTTATCTTGTCGAAACGCTTAGCGTCGGACCGTTCATTAAAGACTGTTCAGGGTGTCGTTAATATTTATCATTCTTTAATCTCTCACAATGGCGTAACGATTAAAAATCAATGAGTGTACGTTTATCAGATGATTTTTTAGTTACATATTGTCACAACGCGCAAATCAGAGAAACATTTTCATCGAGAACCTTTCCGTAACAGCCTTATTTGATCACCACGTCAAAACTCAACTATGGCCTATAATCCCGACATAGTCTATATCAATTGAAAGTCTGTCCAAGTTTATTAAAATCTGGTGAAATCGTGCACATTTCTTGGAAGAAGGTCATAAAAAGAAAGGTTATAAAAGGGGTTATAGAGAACTATACCATAAAATCAGATCTGTTACTTCAAGTTGTGCATCTGTCAGGACTGGGATATCACAAAAACTGCCGACTTTCGACTCTTGTTGCTTTTCCAACCGATAAATTGAGAAAAATTCAGTTCATTATGGGAACTCTGTCAAGTAAAAGGATTTAGAGCGCAAAATTTGACGTATGCGCTTTTCCGAACTTCAGAACATTTATACCAGTTTTAGCCACGTTTGCTTTATCCAGTTTATCTTCCCGAAATGAATTACGAGCCGTCGCACCGCGATAAAACCTTGTATGACGATTCGTGGCTCCGTGCTAGTAAGCGGTCGGCCATTTCCGGTATGGTTTTCCGAGGGACGTCGACGATGGACGTCGCGTCGCGTCACAACCGTCAGCCCCATCGTTTCGGCATCCGGGGAAGGATGTCTTCTATGTCTCGAATACATCCGTCCACCTAGCCATCACGTTATACACATACATACATATATAGTGCATATATATGTATGATAAAATATAGGCGCGATACTTTATCTGTCCAAGACACGCATCGTGCGCCCGTCGGTTTCCAGTTCCGTCGACGAAAAAGAGAGTTTTACGCATCGCGGGGGAATCGCCGTACAAATGGGACGTCATTCATACACGATGTCTTCCCTTGATTCTGATTCATTCCTCGGAGTCTCTTCCCTATTACTCAGTCGAACAATGCGCAGTCCTTCCTTTAAACAATGGTTGCATAAATCCTGTTGGGATCCGCATGCGGCCTCTTCTTCCCTGATCACGTCATTATTACTCTCTTTCTTGCGATCGCACTTTCGCTCTTTTAATCCGTACCTGCGAAATTCCATAGCGTGGAACTTAGTTTTCGATTTATTCGAGAGAAACGTTGAGCAATCGCGCGCCACGACACGCGAATTAATGTTGCGCATAATTACCTCGTGGATTCACTTGTAGCATTCAATTATACGCGATTATGTATACGATTTAATTATACCGATTTAATTGGACCCAGCCATGTTTCGCGTGTAATCTTACGGCTGCGTAACTTTCCTTAATTTATTGGATACACGCATATATATATGTATATTCTATTTCTACTTTCATTCAAACGAATTCGCACATTTACTCTTCTTACATCCCCGCCGTTCGTTCCATCTCCGTCTAATCTTCTGCTACTCGTTATCCCGCGCTTTATCTCGCTCCTAAACTTTAATTTCGCCGAGGAATTCTTAAAATTAAGAGAAATTATACTCGCGTAAGGGACAGCGGCAAAAAGAATAAGACGGAAGCGCCTCTTACGACTTTAATTCCTGCTTCTAAATTCGCGTATCTCCTTTTTTCATTTTTTAATTCCTTTACCATACCTGTCCCAAGTAGAGTTAATGTCCAATCTCTGTGATTATACTTTGAATTTGATTATCTAAAATTTGCTGATCTGAATAATCTTTATGTTCCTTTATGATTATTCGACCTCGCTGGATGGTGTAAGAAATCAAATCTTTTGGGAAAACGTCACTTCTGACAAAGTAAATTTGATAAGCATAATTTCGATTTTTATGAAAATTTCTGGAAAACTAAAAGAAATTCATAGACGATGTTATATTCAGTAATATTAGACTGCAATTACAAATACTGAAGCGTATCAGTTTAAAATTCTCTTTGGATGTTCAACCTTCAAGGTAGGTCGTGATTCTGTCATATGAATAACCCAAGGCACTGAGTTACCTATCTTACAGAGAGAAACGAGACAGACGACCTATTGTACATTTCAATTTTTAGTTGAAGAGTACATATTACGCATTTCTCTCAACTGATAAAAAGGAATTGCATTTGAAAGAACATTCCACCGAATACTGTTGTCAATTTCACGTTATTATGTTTCCCAAGTACTTTTCATCCAATATTCATTTCTGACATTGATGAAAAGTAAATAGCGGAAAATACATTATGAATGCTATTAATACGTATTACAAATGTGTTTTAACATAATGATTTTAATTTAAATTATAAACGCATTTAATAGCAGAATTAGACTTATTAGAAATTGTTTAATTTATTATTTGTATATTGACACTCTAATAAGAGTGACTCTAATAGTTAATTAATCAATTTACGATTTTTAGGTTAGGAAATATGTCTCAAGGTTTATATATACTGTTAGAATGAGTGCATGACTGTTAATGAAAAGTGATAAAATCAAAATTTTAAGTAAGAACATTAAAACTTTTTTAAAGTTGTCCATAAAAATTTCAAACAGATACACATACATTTTAACGATCTTACAGTCCTTAAAAGTTCAGAATAAAAAGGATCAATGATTTTGACGCTTATCTGTTTTCAACGGAATCGGTTTTAGCGTCATTTTATTGTCTTATTAAACTTGTACGATGACATTTTAAATAGATAATAGAGAAATGATAATAGAAATAGTCTAAATTATATTTTCATCAACGGTCACTTGGCACTTTTTTTTCGCGACACGTAATACACGAATCGAAAGCGTTAAGAAAACCGAGAAGAATCGTCCGCCAAATGACTTATTAAGCAGATAATTACAGCTATTATCGTGGAAATTTCTCTAATAAATTATCGAATCATTTCATATCGTATGGTGCATTTAACTAAACAAATATATAGCTGTTATTCGAGTTATCTTCTCTGTTATAAAATTATAGTAATTTCGATAAAATTTTTCTCCCCGTGCTGTAATCATGCCTCGGACCATTGTGCTCTTAGCAGTTGTTGGGTTCGTCTAGCTCGTTTCACTTTCACGTTGACAGCATCTCTTATAAACGTGACGCAACGTATAGCCGGGCATTTATCGACGCCTCCGTGGTATATCTGCGCTGGGTATTTTTTGATAGCTGATGATACGCAATACGTTTCGCTAACGTTGATCGTCGGAATATAAACTTTCATCACGCGAGAGAGCATTGCGTGATGCCTCTTCCGCCGAGGATTCGCAACGGCGCTATTGTTGCGATATACTCGATTACACGTTACACAAGGCTCTTTTTATACCCCTGCTTGCATTTCATTGTTTGCGGAGAAAAACGTTCGATGCATTATTTTTCAAAGACCGGCTAATAAAACGAGCAGTTTTATTAAACTGACGACTGCGACCCGCATTGCATTATGCTTACTTGTCCCTCTTTCTTCCCGTAAATTCATTTATGCTCCAGTTTTCATATATACTTGCAATTAAAGTATACATATATAGTTGTAATTGCTTTATTAGCTCTTTGTACTGCGAGCTGACGAAGCTTGGCAGACCGGGACAATAATAATCATCACCCGAGGGAATAATTAAGAAATTCATTTACGCTGTAACTCTATATCGCTATAAAGAAACTGAGCTTTTCCCGTCAAATGGAAGTAATGACGAAGTGCTTCGTTGCGATTATAATCATTATCTTATCGATTATTTGTTTTCCATTTGTCTATTCAATTTATCACTTCTTCGATTTTATTTTATTGCGTACAAACTCGTTAAGTCTAATCATTTATGTTTAATTTACGTTTCACCTCATTGTAATTCCAGAAATTGATAACGTTTGAGTATGTTGTCTTTAAATTACAGCATTGGACCATTATTAGCCGTTATTGTGTCAGTGTGAACTGTCAGAGTATATGCCGACTGGAACAACTTGTCGAGGTTGTCAAATGCAGTTTCGAAATCACAGAATTTAGAAAATATATATGTAAAAAATATAAAACAAAGTTTGTGAGTGAATTTCAAATGATAACGTAAAAAAAATCAAGTTTTTATTGAATACCAAACCATTCATTCAGGTATGATAGAATGTACAAGAAAAAACAATAAAGAATACTGACCTCATAATAAACAGTCAAAAGATCACGTTTGTGGTTGAAAACCATTGAAAGCGTTTGTGGTAATTGTGTTCTTATAGGTAAATTTTGTTGTCAAAGATCTGCACTTTTATTTTGCAGTCATAAATGAGATATTCCTATGAATCATTACATATGTACACGTAAGGTATACTTCTTCGTCTTTCCTCAAGCTTAATGAGAGTCCTACTCTAAGTTTTCCATTTCTTTATAGCTGTCTGATTTTTAATGTTGATAACATTTAAAAAAAATTTAATTACGTTATTAGGCATCTTGCATAAATGCTAAAAATCAATAATGTTTGATCGAAGCGTTTTACCGAAATACAAAAAAAAAATGGCAAATATTTGCGCCTCAAACAATATCGTTCGAATGTGCAAGGAAAAAAACACACGTCACCATCGCATCGCAGTCATAAACGCGAGCAAACGAATTTAGCTTTCAAACACTGTCGGTCCTGAATAATTACGTTAATCGTATAGTTGGCAACTTTATACGTGCAAGGCCATTTGACGCGAGCAAAATATACGATCGTTGTTCGTTCAATCGAAACAATTATCGGACGACTATAAGTTTAATCGGGAGAATGGCAAGCGAGGCACATTTGCGTGTAGAGCGCGGGGGTGGAGGAGCGAAGGAAACAACGCGAGGGAGAGAGGCGCGAACACAATTGAAATTTTCGATTGCTCCGCCAACGACGTTTTAATTAGAGCCTTGGCTTGTATGTGTATCACGTTCGATCGGCTAAATATTGTACGTTACAGTTCGAACGTCAATTATCGTCCGCATCGTTGTCGTCGCATTGGTCGCGACTAACGGGAAACAATAATAATGCGCGAACGTTTTCGCTCACACCAATATGCAAATACATGGAAGCCCGCGGGCCGACTCATTGCCAGCTAAATGCATTTTTGTTGGCAAGTGTTAAATCATGCGCGTTCCTTCCGGTATCCGAATTCAAAACGTTATGGGTTGCAGATGCTACTGAGGTACGTGCGAACAAATATTAATCGCTTCATTGGTCGTAATGCTCAACATGACATAAATATTTCGATGACAAAGTAATATTACCTTATTTACCTTACTTGCCTTATTTAATTTAACGTATGCGTAAATGACAAAATACACTATGGCGTATTTGTACCAGATATATCCTCCTGTGGTATTTTGATTAGCATTAATTCGTTGAAAAGTGGAGCATAACGAAGGGACTGTTACTGCTTTGTACAACAAAAAAAATTGAAAATTATATTACTCGGAAATAATAAGTAAATCCAGACAAGGAATAATTAGGAAAATAACGTATGGGGGGAATATGGAGCGAGGAAAATAATAAGGGGTTATAGAGATACTGAACGCAAAAGATCGAAATGAGAGAGGCGGTATATAAAGAAATTTGTGAAAACTGGATGGGTTATTCCCTTTTTATTCCACCCCTCTCTCGGTGACATTTTGTTTGCCTGGACAAGGCATTCTAGTTCGACAGGTTTCACATATGTGTATTTTGATCCAATTCGTATCTCTGTTATGAAAAAGTGCGCAGATTAAAAACGCTAAAATAAAGCGAATTGAAATTGGCTGAATCGATTGACCAGAAGTACCATCGTGTATCAGCTAGGGTGGGGAGGAGACAATGATGATAGGATCGAAATCAAAAGAAATACACACTGGAAGGAGAAGAAAAAACATTTTTGCTAAATATATGATATAGTAATGGCTCTGTTAGAAAACGATGAAAAAACCTTTGCGACGTGCCAATTGAAATGGTTTTGCATATTTATAGTACTAAGTTACTGCTTGAACTTCGCTAAATCCAGGCTTATTAAATGTACGTTAATGTCGATACAAGGTAACAATAGTACCAACAGTACATATCTTCCAGTCTGTTTGATATCTCGTTCACGTAATCGATTTACTGACAAATGTGCAGAACTGCTTGGAACGCGAGTTTAGTTGCGCACAATTACTTTGCGAAATCAAGTACAGACCTGTAATTAAAAGAAAGCATCCTCCATCAGGTATTTACCACGTATTCTTATAATATTTTTCAATTTACTATTTTTCCAACAACAATGTTCTTTTACCATCAAAATGGGAAAGATTCAATTACCTTTAATATGATATCTTGTGCGACCAAATCAGACATTTCTATATGGCCTAAAATGTGATGTCTTTAAAGAAAAGAAAAAAAAAAATGAAAACTCATATCTAGAAAACCGACCCATATAAAAAATATGTTCTCAATATATTTTTCAGTTTAGCGGTCCAAACTAGATAAGAAAAAAACAGTAAAATTGAATGTACATTTATACTTGAACTATAAAAGTGTGTTTCATAGCCATTTTGAGGTTAAACAAGACACACACAAAATTCTGGACAAACAAAAAAGGAAGATGGAAAGTAAAATGAAAAGGATTTTAGTTATTAAACTATACCAAGTAACCCCAAGACTGTACAGACCATCTCCCCCATCTTCTTCTAAGCATTTTGTAAAACACTATTATTTATCGATTGAAAAAGGTGGTATGGACGAAGTTCAGGAAAAAGTAAAAACTTGGAATAAGTCAAGTATGATGAAAATACATCATTTAAAATTGAATTAACGAAATGAAGGTTAAAATTATTGTAACGGTAGAATCGTTGTATATTTCTTTATCGAATATAGATGGCTGTCAAATTATGTAAATATATATTACATCTCCGCTTTTAATTAAAAAATTCAGAAATATCCACATAATGAAATTAAATTATCGACGAACACTTTCAATTGGAGGGGTTATAGATTCTTATTCGAGAAGGCTATTACTACAACCTTATATATATATATATATTTTGTGAATGAAATGTGAATGAAAAAATGAAAAATGACAACGGATCTATATACTTTCGAATATAGTCGTCAATTTATTTGCTAGACGCGATTTTGTCTCCACGGCGTGCTTAGCTCTTACCTTTCATGTTCTCCGAATATTGTTTTAAAAAATATACTTCAAGTTGATTGCAATATGCGTGTGCAGACGTTTCTTTTTCCCGCGCAGATATATTTTTAGAAGTTCCTTTAAGTTCGAGACAAATGCATTTGTACAGCTGGAGCCGTCATAAAATTTCGACGAATTTTTAGAATTAAAAGAAATTCCTATACTCCTACTTTTAATCGTGGATTTTTGTAAGAATTTTCCCCTGAACGTACATGATTTATCCTATCTAAAAAAAATGTCGAATGCGACAATATTGACTCACGATATATATATATATATATATATACATTTGTTAATATAAATATATATTCACAGAAATATACACTCCTTGAGAAATGATCGATTGGCATTTCAGAAGGTCGCCCGGAACAACCGCCTCGAATAAGAAAAGTCGATAACCCAGCCAATTGGAAAAGTGTACGTCGATAATTTCATTTCATTATCTGAATATTTCTGGATTTATTAATTAAAAGCGGTGATGTGATTTTGGAGTATTAATGAACAGAATAAATGAGAACGAGACTGATATAACCGTGGCTGTACTCGATGTCACGGAGCATTACGATAAATTTGCAAACGAGTATGCATATATGTAGATACATCGATAGGTGTGCTGTAATTTAAGTAGAAAATTACTCGTAATCATTGCCTGGAGCTTAAAATCTATTGAAATAACATAGTGAAATACATATGGATTGGGGATATCATTTCGTGTCACGAATGTGCAAAATTTACACATGAGAATATCTTTTGATGGTTCCAAATTATCATTTTCATGAAATCTGGACAAATGTCCATTTATCGATCTAATCGTGCCCTGTCATGTTCGCTTGATTAACAACTTCTATCTTTTCATCGATCAACTATTCGAATTAAACATGATTCTCTTTCTTTTTATTTCTCGAGTTCCCTCAATATACTAGATGGGTCGTATAAAAGACGACCGGTACGAAAATTTAAATAAAAATAATATAAACGAAAAATAAAGATGTATAGTAAACAATGTAAATAGGAAAACATGCAGGAGGAACAGAAAATTTGAGGGATGAATAGATATACAGTACTCTACATGAATGACGGCTTTCAGTCGTTAATGAGACTTACGTATATGGCGGTAACGGTTCAGGCCGTACGTTTCAAAATTCATGCGCCGAAGGCTTGTTTGGGTTGCAAGAGTTTTCAAATGCAAAAATGGTACCACGCTTACACATAATCAGTTTCCGTCAACGCAGGTTTATTCTGTGCACTTTAAATATTATTTCGCAATCCGCTCGTCGTATGCGAAGTATGACATAAAAACGGTTTTCATGTTACTACCGCGTCACAGAGGGCTTTGGAGAACGCCATATTTTTTACTCCGCAGTTTTATTTGATTTAGAAACAGGATCGGGAACTATATGCGAAAAAGCGGAATAAACACGCGTTGTGGCTAAAATTGGGACAGAAATACGGCATCGTAGTAGCGTGTCGGCCATAAATGAAAAAGTTAAATCCTTTTGTCCGCGTGATGATATTTAAACGCAATTACAGATCAAAATTGCTGCGCGCGGATGAAAAAAACGTGAACGATTCGGACGTGTGCTCGGATTACATTAAAATCTCCATATTCGAGAGGCGACTTTATCAAACTAACATTCGAATTCGTTCATTTGAAAAACGTACCCGACAGTGAAACTGCTAAAAACTTGAGACGGAACTTTTTGGCACCAGGTACATTTATAGCTGATCGTTTCAAAAGTCGACATGTTCCTAACTTTACCTACATCTTTTTCATTCATTACTTTAATCTGTTTTTTTCATTATGTATGAATAATTGTTTATTGTATGAATAAAAGTTTAATCTAAGGTAGATCGATTGCCTATACCACATTAGTACAAAGACCGTTCGAGCGACCGCACCATTTAACATTGTTTCATTCTACCCTTCTGTGGTTGACTAAACTTATCTCGTTGTTTTAGGGCGATTATGTATTTTGTATATTCCCCAGTTATTATAGACGTGGGTTAATCATATTGGCCTAAGGCAGCGTTGGCTGGCAGATATATCTTTTTTTTAATTCTTGAACAACATTATCTAAAATAACTCATCCTCCATGTTTATTATCGATATCATATAACGTACAGATATAACAGTATATACAGAAGGATAGTGTGCAATCGCAAAATAGTTGGATAATATTTCCTCTTTTTCTAATCAGGAAAATCACGTAGGTTTGAGAGGAGGAGGGAACATGGGCAAATCTTTTACATCCTTCGAGATTACGATGATGAATTACAAAGAACGAGAATGAGATGTAACAGCTACTAGATAAGCGAGTCACATTTTCAGTTAATACTTAACATTTTAGATAATGGTCTAACATATAAAGTAAAAATATGCCTTTTTATTTAAATTTGATTTTCATTTTTCATGTATACTGTATGATATAGATTTCTTACCGAAGAAAATCATGAATTAAACGAACATTTATAACAAAATACAACCATGATAGACAGAAATTGAAATCCATTCGAATAGAAAAATACAAAGTTCTGCAGAAAAATGTAACATTTTTAACAATATACAACAACCATGTTGCAGAGTAAGTGTATGTGAAACATGAAATTGATAAAACTTTAAATTACATTTTTCACTTTTGAAACTTTCAATGCGCAAAGTCAAGAGTCACTCCCCCGAGGAATAAGCTAGCGAATGGGAATCCGGCCAGAAGTGAATCACATCACAGTGAAACTTATCGCCCCTGCAAGAAAATAAGCTGCTTCATTGTACATATTATAAAAAGTGTTGATAGTCGATCTCGGACACTGGGAACGAGCGATGAAGATCTTGACGGGGCGACTTCCAGAAGTCCGCGTTCGACACACTTGGAATAATAAATAATAAGGCAAAGGGCCCGCCCAACCTCCCATCCCTCTCTCCTTCGCCATTATTCTCCTGTTTCTTTTCTGCGGTTGTTTCCGGTTATTCGGGTTCGCTTCGAACGTCCGGTGATTCGAAGTGGCGATGAATTTTAAGTCTGAAAATGAAATTTTTTAACTGACATGTACAGAGTACAATCGGTCTAAAAATTGAATGTTTAATTGGGTAAAAAGTAATGGAATTATAAGCATTATCTTTCAACTTTTCTTAAATTTCTCTTTTAATTTCTTCTATTAAATTAAAGTTTTGATCACGGTCGTTAATAATTTTTCTACATTAAACATAAGCTACGAGAATATATAAATGGCAAAATGTCTTTATTTGACTTGACGTTGTCATTATTTGACAAACATTGGTCGGACATTTTGTAAAAACCTATTCTCCAAGTAACGCAATTGTTTAGGCGTTCCCTATAGGGATGAATCAATGTAGGTTTTACTTAATAACGCGTCTAGATGCAGGTTCTATTGGAATGAAGACATTATAGGTCCGCAGAAATTTTCGTTTTGACTCTTCAAGTGCAACAAAGGACCCTTTCACGTTAAATCTTTTGCGACTCGTTCCTCGATAAAATTCAGCAAATTCTCTGGGGGATTCGGTCGATAAAACTGCACGATCGTTTCCCCGGCCCAGCGATGATGAATGAAAACGTCGGGATCCAAACCCAAAAACGATCGTGTGTACCCATTCCGATTCGTCACGGTGCTCGCAGTGTCGTCGCAATTTGTCATACGGAAATAAACGGGGAAGACGCGCCGCGATTAGGGACGTTATCCATAGAGCCGGATAACGAATAGGGCTGTTTGCTGCATGCACCTTCCACAAACATTGGTTTTTGATTTCGGCTCTTCATTCGAACCCGTGCAGATAGAATCAACATTCCACTTTCTGGTTTTGAATCGCGATTGTCGGACATATAAATTCAAGTATACAAAGTTCAAAGTATACATTTAATGATGAGATTATACAATGTTTATAATTTTATACATCATATGACATTTTTAAGAAAGTCCACGGATGTTGTTCATACACTTGTTCGTCAGCAATGATATCGAAGCAGTGAAACGGAGCAATTCTAAAAAGGACGTTTTAAAATTTAGCAAAATAGTTTTAATTGTATATAATCCAACGCAAGAACGAAAATGACGATCCGGGAGACGTACCAGATACCGCAATATGTCCAATGTACATCCAGACCTGGTACAATGGATGTCGAATGTCCAGTTGTCACTCATGGCGACGACATCCATCGGACATCCATAATGGACTGTAATGAATGTACAATGGACGTGAAGTGAACGTACAATGGACGTGAAGTGAACATGCAGTGGACGTAAACATGGGTGAAAATATTCTAGTGGATAAAAAATGGACGTACATTCTTGGTCCAATATGCGTGTTATTCATAAAATCTATTATTCACATGGATTGCCAAATGGATACGGTTGTTAACCGTTTAAGTCACTACTGGTCTTCGAATGATGTTGAAGTTATTCAGACTACTTCATTAAGGCGTGATGCAAGATCAGAGTTTTAACAATAAAGGAACGTATTTAAGAATACGCATAATTAAACACATTGAAGATTCAGTATTGTCCTTACACTTGTGCTCATAAAAATCCTGTAATTGGGAATGAATATAAGGATGCTTGATATTAAAAAAAGTACAATGATACTGATGTTTATTACAAACATGTCCCACCAGTGATACCCCATCGATGCCGAAGACTCATCATCATTATAGAAATACATAGATAAAAATATATTCATGCCAAATTATATCCGAGTAATGAGAGTGTTCTCCTGCAATAATAAAAATAACCACAGCGACGTTATCTTTCCTAGAAATAAATACCGATATTGCAACTAATGATATTATCAATCAGCGTTGTTGATAGATAGTAACAATCGCGTATATAGGCATCAGATATCGATTATCCTACTTTCCGACAGAAAAGGTCACGTTCTGAAAATTGGACTATCGTGGAATGGAGCATCGATCTCGTTGGAAACCCATTCAAAATCGAAAGCCCTTAAATAACGAGATGAAGATAGAGCACCAGGAATCAGAAGTAAGACAGGAAGAACAAAGTTCGCGAAGGGGCAAACTTTCGGGCGAGAAACTTGGTGCTTCGAGAAAAGGAACCGTGACGAATCGCCGGGTCAGTCACGCCCAAACGCTATCGCTTTGTATCGCGGTGGCTGCTCGACAACTTCCCCATCGCCCATGCGCCCCCCTTGTCCTGCTGACAATTTCGCTTACGCAGGCCGGTGCTCGCGATATTCTGGGGGACAAAAGGGACGATCGGTTTCGCCAATAAACCAGGAGGGTTACACGGGAAATCTTGCTCGTGTGCCGGATTCTATCACGAGGATGAGTGGATCAACCAATAAGAGGCGAGCACGGCGCGACGGAATCCATTCGTCGGTGCTCGGTGGAGAAAATCCCGGATGATCTACGAAGGCGTATCAGGCAGCGGTTGCTTACGCTTTCCCTCGTGCTCCGCCGACGAAGACGAGGAGTGACGCGAGGTGACGGGGTGAATTTTATTACTAGGGAGATATCTAAATTGCGAAATTTTGTGGATTTTTAGGGTACTCAAATCTGAATTAAAATTATGAAATGTCAAACGATGTTTTGTCATTTTTCATCTTGCGCCCTTTTATTGGACTGCGAAAGCGATTCATTAACGGTTTAATGAAAATATATGATCGTAGCTTAGGTTGGTAAAATTTGAAATGTATGAGAGATGTACGGTACCCAAATCATACTTTCAATGACTTTCAAGTTTATGTGAGTTGTATAATGAGAAGGTTCTCATGTTGGCGTGGAAACTTACACTTTTCCGCCCACATAAATGTATTCCTAGTTCGGGAAGTAGCTTTGGCGACTGATTCCACGGAGGTCATTTTCCTATTGACAGGCTATTGGATAACATTTCTCTAGATTTCAGTATAATCTAGAGTTGCTGAATTGTTACACCGAAAAATTTAAAGAGAACCACACTTAATTGCATTTAAAATGAAAACAATATAAATTTATAGTATTAACCAACTTCAGTGGTCGTCACTGCAATGGAATGCGTTTAAACCAAGAATTTTCACAGGACTGATCCTATACCCAAGCAGCAAATCAGGTCGAAAAGACGTAATTTCGACCTGATTTGCTGCTTGGGTATACTATAATTAAATATTGTTAATCAGTAAGAACCCAGCCAGTATTGGATTATCCTTAGTCAGTATACTAATCATAAAATATAAGGAAAATCCACAGGCTGAAAAAATGTACCTCAAGTGGTCAACAACGACTTCAATGCAACATCGAGTTGTGTAAAGATAAAAGCTGAACAAGTTAAAGTCATCGTTTATTATCATTTTTATTAATAATATGTATATTTGCGAAAATATTGGAATTTTATTGAATGAAATCAATTCGCTTTATATTTTCACTTTGTAACTCTATTCGATAAAACAATAAATACGTCGACAAATACTTTACGTAATGTTTTCACGGTTTATACAATATTCCGTTTAATCAATTCAATCAGTAAAAGTGGGGAACTACAAACATTTCATCAGTGTGCTGTCAAAATGTAAAAGCAAACAGGAAAAATAATAATAATTGCATGTGTACATTGTTTTTATTTCATTTGTTTTTATATGACACTTTATGAAAATGTAGCCCTTCAATTCGAGCACGTTAAAAATATTAAATCCTGCTTATACCCAGATAATCGGCTTAAGGATTAATATTCCGTTAAAATAATTGAGGTGCCGGTTTTTTACATTTTTTACATTTTTTTTTTTTTTTTTTTATAAAACATACATAACAAATAAATGATTATTTGGTTCGGTTTAGTTGCAAATATTTCACGGCATTTATTTTAATCTGCATTTACAGATTATCACAGAGAATATGCACAAAGCATGAGCACGTAATTTTCTGGGCTTGATTTAGTTCGATCATGATAAAACTTAAGATGTAATTAAATTCCTCTCATTCATTAAAGAATATTGATCATATTTTTTTTATAAATGCGCGATAAATAATCAGGTAAATATATTAGTTTGAATTTTTTGGTATTTTTTGATCACCATCATGGTCATTATTCAATTATTTTGTCATGCAATTTCTCGATTGATCAGTTACAAATGAGGTTCCTTTACGTAGACGTCGTCTTTAAATAGAAATTATTTATCAGGAAGTTTTAAATCGTTTCCTTCACGTAAAAATAGAATAATATCAATTACAATAGAATTAATGCTCTTCGCTGATGCTGACGTGTGTTTAATATTTTTACTCTTACGGATATTCAAGTTCATCTCTTTAAAGTCGATTCGTCAAGTTACATTTGTTGGCAAGTATTTTTAACGATGTATTTTAATTATTTAAACCATTTTGCAGTTGACGCGATTGACGAATTCTTAAATACGTAAGTTCATGTTTACAATTTATAAGCACATCGTATTTTATTCTTGCGTCATTCGTAGACGAAAACTTTACGTCTTGACTTGTTGATCTAAAAATACAACAACCAATCGAACTAAAATTTAAATTCGATTTAAAATGCAACCGGAATAAATGCATTTTACATCTTTCAAGACGTGACGTACTTCGACAGACTTGGACGTCATTTCGAAATATTATATTAATCTGAAAAATATCCAAGTTCAAATTAAAACTAGTTCCTACGAGAATTTTCATGTTTTATATAAAAACCTATCGAGCGTCAATTTATTTTTGTAAATGGAAATATTTCACGGTACAACGACATCAGAGGATTACGTATATTGTTTTCATGTGATTTATATTTTCGGATAAACGTTATCTATATAAATTTACATTATTATTCATTTATTTTACTAATAACTGTTTCTGATGATATATTACGCATGTGAAGGTATATTGTGAATTTATGTAACGGTCAAAACGATTTTATCATTTTTTCATGTACTTATTCATAAAATATTTTAATTCCGGACAAAGTACACATTGCATAACATTTCTAAAGTTTCTTAACAATGGAGGTCATGAAGAATGTTTAATTGCATATTTTTCTAATCTAAAACCGATTTCGCTGAATCTTGTTTTACATGCTGGTTAAATAGTATAAGCCCTAGTAGGTCAAGTTGAAATTATGAAAATTACAAACAATATTTAAAATAATATATTTTTTAAAAATATTTTTGCATTTTCTTGTTCTTAAATCACTCCTATATACTTAAAATTGGCGTTAGATATTTTTTTAAAGTCTCCAATTTTCTGTTGTTATCGGAAAGTCAAACTGAATTAGTAGAACTATTTTACGAGGATGGCAGATAATAATTACATTATAAAACATGAATCAGTGCAGTAACTTTTGAAATATTCGCTTCGAGCATAACGTACACGGTCATAAAATGTTGGCCTGTGTTTTGCGAATGTATGTTACGGCAAAAGTTACGATGCAACAAAATGGTGACGTTGATAGTATGTACGTTAAAAAACACTCCGCTATTAACGGTGCTGTGGACGGATCGGATAGCGTATAGTGGAAGTAAACGTTTGGTTTTTGTCTGTATTTATCAAAGATAGAAATTTCTGTTTTTCTCTGTAAAATACTTCAAACGTCAAATATCCCTTTATAAATGGTTTTATTTTTGAAGATTTTAAAAATTTACTACGGGGTATATTGTGCAGAAAGGAGTGAGGGAGGGACTTTTGAGTTTTGAGTGCTCTAAAAATTTCTTGGAGTAACGTCATAATAGGGAAACTGTAGAAAATCACTGTTAAAAGAGTGAAAAGTTTACTCTTAATAAAATAGTGGCTTGAATGTTCACCTCAAGATATTTTAAGAGAGTATAATCGAATCGAAAACGAATGATAACAAAATTGCAAAAACATGTGTAAGTCGGGTTACCTCGCAGAGCATGCGATATTTTATGTAACGAAAGCAGAAAATGGAATTCTTCATCCTGCCGGTGGAATAAGAATCTCCATTATTGTAAGCATGCGTTACATAAAAATATATATTGCGACAGAAGCTGTTATATATATGTATAATAAAATAAATCAATAAATGTTAGAGTGTGCGAACCTTTCACGTTAGGTTTAAAACTAACATCCGCGGTGCATATATAAAATATCGGACGTAAATCACCCTTTAAAAACGCTTTTATCGAACGTCTCAAGGGGACATTTAGATTAGACGATAACATCATCTGAAAGCCCCGAAAAAAATCGTAAGCCTCAAATTTCCAGAGACTAAAACCCATGACGACAACATGGGATTGCAATTACTATATACTTTTTCCGGCGGCGGAAAAAAATATGAAAAACGTACATCTTGACAACCCCCCGCTGTTATCACCGCATTCGTCGAGCAATTTCGAACTATTACCGAAAACAAGTGCCTCCGATCAACTTACATAAAACGTGCCATAACTGTCCCGCAGGAGGGCTAAACTGTCGAAACGTGCCAAGGGCACGAATAAAAGGCGTGGAAACGAAAAATGCTCGTATAGTCGCGTGCACTTCGGCTCGGTTTTATCACCACAGGATGGTGCGGGTAAGGGCGACAAGTCGGATGCTGTGGACGAGAAAAATCGATAGCCTCGTTTGACCAAGCGCGTGAATGAGTAATTCCCATGCCGGCACGTATCGCGAACCAATATTTTATAGTGCTTGTGCCAAACGTGTCGGCCGAGTAGTTAACCCGTAAGTGTTGTGCTTTCCAATTCAATAATTTCGGCAGATCGATGTACGGTCGAACTCCGCTTAAGCGAATTTGCTCGCGGACCAATATTTTCACCCCAACCCCTCGTACACCGACGGATGATTGCTTCTTTTCGATCACTGTTCTTCGCAAAAAATGTGGGTATATATATATAGGTATTGCTTGCATGCAATCAAATTATTAAATTCACGCACGAGAACACTTGAGAAATATAAGCCTAAAGGAATGACACGCACGTCAATCAACCACCATATACCGAGTTTACGAATCGTATAGAAATCGTCTACGTTCGTGTTGGTATAGTTTAAGTCTATAGTTAAGTTACAGATGACTCGTGCAGAAGTAAAACTGGAAGTTGAGAATCATTCATCCTTGATAATTGACTAACTGGAATACCCTGCAGTTTCCAGCAATCCTAAACCCTATTAGAAAATAAGACCGTGCACTAGTTGGATATGTACAGATGTTGGATCTCCATTGTACCCAGAATGTTGACATATTGTAGCATAAATTGCGTATATTCGACTTTATCCAGTTGTAGTACGGGAATTTTAACAAAAAAAACATTCTTCCAGTGTACACCGATATATAGACTTAACTAGTTTAGGAGCAATCAGTTATATTGAACATGAAGTAAAAGCCTATCAGTGTAAGATTTAACCGAATATCCATTTGGTCGAAACCTATATATTGCATCCATTTAGCGACGATCAAAAAACCAAATGTTCCCTAAGCGTACTTTTGTTCGTTTACGATCCCCCCTCGTGTACAGTCGAGCGAGCCAGATCCCCCTAATCGCGAAATTACGATCAAACGTTAAATTGGGCCAATGGCGCTCGACTAAACCTATTAATTCCTAATTCGCAGGTCCATCAGTTCGCGCAAATGGCCGAAAATCGGTAAAAGGCCTCGATGACGATGCTCCAAGCCTGCTTTTAACGACGGCCGGAAAACGCAGACCATACGACCAGGGCAGGGGTGAGGTGTTGCGTGTGGGACACGCTCGAGAACCCCTCCATTCCGAGGTTGTCGTCTCGACGAGCTGTCGAGTGGCGCTCGAACACGTTACCCTACTTTTTCGCGAAGCCCATCGAAACCTCACCACGTGCCCATTGTACGGCATTGCGAGGGCCTCGAATCTTGCTCGCGAGGGCACGCGTTTTTTAGATTTCGTGCCCGCCACACGCATCGCCCGACGCACGCGAAACAAGGTAGCTTTTCTCGTTTCAGGTAGACCAACGATCATCCATTTAAAGCTTTATCAGCAGATCTGACAGACGTCTTGAAACTAACACTTGG
Organism: Trichopria nigra; assembly: GCA_030522945.1. NCBI lineage: Eukaryota > Metazoa > Arthropoda > Insecta > Hymenoptera > Diapriidae > Trichopria > Trichopria nigra. The sequence goes on from JAPYZR010000931.1 coordinate 61,592, forward strand.
GCGGTTTCTTTTTGTTCAAACACGAAGAAATTTGTCGATCCGGTAAACAAAAAAGTGTCGAACAATCAGCAAATTATAACGTGTTGGCATTTCAATGCCAACTGCCTTAGAATTATGCGACTGATTTCTTATACGATATGTAATATGGTTTCTCCATCAATTCAAATGTTTTCATTCAGTTGGGGAACGATTCGTATAGTAGGTGTTTGGTAACGTTTATACATATTAATTAATAAAACGCATGAGAACGCTATCATGAGCTAATCGCAACCTACCTATTTATGCCTTCAGGAATACTCGTCCAGTTTTAAAACACTTGAAGGGAACCAAATAGAGTCAATTCCATTATTTTATTTTCCTACATTTATATACTTGTCCGAAAACATTGTGAATTATTGACCAAATTTCAGGAATAATCTGGTAGTTAAAACAGTCCTAATTCTTCAAAATAGCGCCCCTAGTAGAAATTTGTTCCCAAATATCCGGGCGCGATCTGGGTCCTGACTCGCGCCTTGATAGATATCCAGGCGCGAGTCAGGGCCAAGCTTACGCCCGGATATTTACAAACAAGCTTACGCCCGGATATTTACAAACTGATTTCTACTAGGGGCGGTTTCACCGTATTATATCCATCTTGAAATCATGTACTTCACACGTTGACTTGGATAACACATTCCGCATGGTGCACGTTGCAAGTGTCATTCGATTTTAAGAGTTTATTCGATACGAGGTTGCACTTGAATCCGCGACTTTTTTATTTTCCCGATCAAAACCTATATTTATCGGTCTGTCAAAGAGATATTTATGTTATCTCGATATTGCGTCTCCGAGCGGGTAATTGAAATTTTCCTATCGTCCCCAGCATATCTATTACGAGAGCTGAGTCAGCCCTCTCCCCCTTTTCTCTAATTTCTACTCGTCTATACGTACCTTCTTCGTCTCTCTCCCGGTCCCCACTGCTTTATCCTTCAACTTGAAGCATATCTACTGTACATGATATATTATACATTACATATATATATTTGGCACGTAAATTGCCTCACGGTATAAATAATTCATAAAGTGTCACGCTAATATAACGCTATTTCTGATTCGATATAACATGTATTAATGACGTGTTTTATATTAATATTTGTTAATATTTATAATACGTGAAGGGCCATTTGATTAACGGGCATACAATTTGACCATTATATACCGGTGATATTTAGCATTTCAGAAAATGCAGCGCAATGATTAATTGTTGTGTCATTTTCAAGTAAATATTGGAAATAAGACTAGTGGACGAATTTACGTAAATCCTCAAAGATTGCGTATTATGTTAGGAATGGTGATTGTCAAGCTTGCTTTTTATTATTATAAAAAACATAAACATGGATACCCTGGTAGAAATCTGTCCAGTTTTCTGTTACATTGCCCAGTTATCCTATACCTTTAACATGGACTGGACAGAAACTAGCCACAAACTGCACTCATTTTCTACTATGGTATATTTATCATAATTCACCATGAATACAATCGACAAATCGAAACGACAGAAAAGGATGGATATTCTAGTAGCAATAATGTCACGATGGAAACGAAAAGAGCTCATAATCTCACATATTGATATTTTATTGGATGTGATGGATATTTTAACAAAATTATGTTACGAACAGTATTGGCGAATATTTTAAACAAGGGCTTTTTTCCCAATCAAATGAGAATTATTGGCTGACGAGTGTCAGTGAGCTTACTCGTATAAAATGTTTGAAATTGACTCGTTTCTATTTTCCAACAATCGATAAGTTTATTAGCCTACCCTTCACATTGAACTGTCACGAATCGTCCAATTTTCGTTTATTCCTCCGTGGACGTACGTTGAATATCCAGATATGTACGAAGAATGAAAGTCCAGACTCGTCCGAATATCGGACGATCAATGTACGTACAGTTTTGGTTCATTAGAAAACCTCTTTATTTTTAGGTCTATTGTATATGGACAATAATGGACAATGGACATGCGACGGAAGGCATCGCCAGTGACAATTGGACGTCCCTTGACGTACACTAAAAGTACTTATGCTGTACATGTATCGGTTTACACTTGAGAATCGAGAATAGGCGAATATTTCAAGAATTGTTGAACTTGTGGCAAGATTAAGCTTTTATACCATCGTATGGTAATTGGGACTAGAATGACCTGATGTATTTTGAATTTTGGCAACTAATAAGGTTGATGGAGCTTTGTATTTGACTACTTACTTTTAACTTTTTCAATTGTTAATTATGTTTTGGCATATTGAGAAGTAAGTCGATGTCTGTTCGAATAAGAGATTTTTGTTTTGATATTTTCGATAAATTAATTTTCTATTTCTTTTCTTTTTTCCTTATTTGATAACAAAATTTTGAAATAAGAATTGACAACATTATTTTAAATATGTAGCAATCAACGGAATAGTCTTTTCACCATATGAATGATTGTTTAAAAAACAAATTTACCCTGTCCCCAAATAGCACAAGTCCAAACAACGAAAATTGTACAAATCATGGACGTCTAATGTATGACCAGTATTAATTGAGATCTATAACTTATATTCGCTCAATAATATCCTGATATCCATCATAATCAATTCCACGGGCTGGAACCATCAGAATAACACGAATAGAGCCGATCAACATTCGAACGAAAAGAAATAAGGTGAAAGATACATTTCCGATAAGGCTAGATCGTTCTATGTTGATTACGTACAAAGGATTTATAAACAATTAATCAGAAAACGGATTTTAAGAAATTGCATAAGGATTTTACGTCTAGTGTGTGGTAGCTGTGTGTGTCTTATATAACCAAACGAAAGAGGGATAACAACATGTATCTCTATGGATAACAAACGCGTAACAGCTTTGACGAAACTTAGAAGACCTGAGACAAGGTCTGTTAGAAAATGCGAAAGATTTGTGATTGTTAGAATATCTAATGATTATTGACGTATCATTTACAATTATACGTCAGATGAATGTTACAATGTAAGTAAAGTTTATCAAAGAGCTCCAGATAATTTCATAATACTTGAAGCTCTGTTCATAATTAAACAGAATAATTAAAACGCAATAACTAAGTGCAACGTATAACAAACGTTGAACTACTGCAAGTTGCAGGAAAAGGTGGTAGAATATTACGGTAGAACGGTACGGTAGAATGGTATGATATGGTAGGACAACGAAGGATGTCTATTTTCAAAGAGAAAGTAAATGTCGAATCGTGAATGACATTCATAAGCCAAGACCACGCAATTAGCTAAAGATGTGTTAATTATTAAATGGATGATGAACGCGAAATTACTCTAGAAAAGGCATAATGAAATACAGGTATGAAACGAAAGGCGTTTATCGGATGAAATCAGTAGACATCTTCAGAATTTGTAGCAACCGCTAAAAGGTTTAATCCGTAGTGAAAAAAAATGTCTGTTGCTGGAAAACATTCATTAAACAGATTTAAACTTGTATAACCGGTCGAAACTGAATAATTGTTGGACGACGAATGACAACCGTCCAATATCTTCAGGCTATTTTATGATTGATGGAAAAAAAGTCCATCATCGAATGCTGACGTTATGCGTCAACCGCTTTCTTACTGTATGATAGACGGTGATTCCATGAAATAATACACAATTGTATTATTGTATGGACAAAGATCTGTGTTCTGTACCTTAGCTTTCTCGGTAATATACAAAACAATCATCTCTGACGTGAGCTTCCGCTATCGCGTATTTTCGAAGACCCCGAAAATATCTGACGGTGCTCCGGCATGGACCTTTATCGTATTCCATCCTCATCCCTTTTCAGGCTGAGGTAGCGCGTCATATTATATACGTGTCCGCAAGTCGATTCTTTTGGGTTATTGAACGAGGGCTGCTTGTACGAAGTGCTCGTCGATTCGAGACGAGGCGGATAACTTACAGTCGCTTTCAAGACTCTTCGGAATTCGAGCATCTCGTATGCTCGAACGTATCTTTCGGGTCGTACGGCGGGACGATTTCGCGGACGTGGCTTTTGTGCCACTCGCGCCCTACTTGTATATGTATGTATATACACATATACATGTATATATACACGATTCCGCCTTATCCCTCGAACTCCCTGCACGCTTCCTTCACCCTTCTGCAACCTCCTTCACCCCTCAGGCAGTTCGTTGTTCCATCTCTCGAAATTTCGGCGTTGATATTCCACCTGCGTGCGTGCGAAACGCGAAACTCGAATTTCGGACACGCGAGACTATCGAGGAAACTTTCGGCTCGGCATTTTTCGAGGGAGTTTTTCTTTCGGCGCTCGGGTTCACGAACTCTTTCGCTACCGTATTACGAATTCGTTACGATTATCGCTATCCACGTAAGGGGGTAGATGTAATCGAGGGCGGTTATCACGATCGAACCTTGCTCGGCACGGACAGACGGAAAGGGAGATTTTATTTGATATGTTAATTGAAGGGAAGAAATGGATGCTAATTGTGTAATTATAGGGTGGTTTGCATTAATAGACTCGTTATAGACAGACACATTACGAACAATAAGAAGTTAATTAAGTTCGGTGTATCAGCCGTACAGTCTGAAACGAGTATGGGAACATGCTTATGACGTTTTTTCTATCCAAAGATTCCCTTTAATAACTGCACTGCTGGTATAATGAGGCAATTAATAATGTCATTTGCATATATTGTGATTGGTATCCGTATATCATTTGTATGTACAGTCAATTATTCTCTTGTATTTTTTGTTATTTGTATTTTAATTATCTTCACATGTGCCAAACCACCTTGAAGATTCGTATTTGATATATTAATAACAGTTCGTTATTGTCGGAGTTCTGCAGTATCGCTGTAACATTTGACAATGCTTTCAAACGTGGGACTGAAATTTTGTCCAATAAGTTGTAACATTCCTCTTCTCTCACCCTTGGTACGTACCAATCTATATACATTGCAAGTACAGTACTTCCTGTCCAATTCTATAATCCTCGGACCGCGATCAAGATGGTAACCCTGATCGATGGCAACATATTTATTATTACAGATTTTTGGTTTTTCATAGAAAAGTACTAAAGTTTCATTCGAAAAATCACTTTTTCATATACATCTCATAGAAACCACTTTTGAGCTAGGGCTGAAAGTATAGTTAATTACTTGACAGTTTCTACATCTGATATTTAAAATGTAAATTTGAACGTTATATAATTTTTCATCCCTATACTCAAACGGCGCACCCAATATGTGGGTGGTCTGGAAATTCAGATGAAATTAAACACAATTGAGAAATTGTTCCTAAAGGTTCCTGGTAAATTCAACACCTATTTATTTTTCTTTTGTTTAAAAGCAGTTTTCTCGAAATATTCGGAAAAGTGATTTCGAATAAATCTAACATTAGTATTGTTTCTCATGGAGAACCAAATAAATCCGTAATAATAAAACCCATATGAAATTTCACGTCCCCCGTCCCCTCCGCCGTACAGTTACAAAAATTTTATTTCTTGAACAGATCGTAAAGTTCGACTAAACATAATTTGCTATATAATTAAATAATTAAAGAATCTTACATTATTTATAACTAGCTGGTCACCGCATATATATATATATATATATATATAGGGTGTGCGTTTGTGTTTGGGTGTTTTTGAATGTATATATTTGTAAGTAAAAAAATATCCAAATTTCAATCTATAAACGAATAATAATTAATTAAAAGTTTGCAGAAGATTGCATATCAATGTTCCATCTGTAAAAACATTTTCATTTTTCACGAAATATCAATTTCGATATCTCGAGTAAATTAATAGGGTAGGTTAGAAAGGCGCGATTCGAGCGTTCAGTCTTCTTAACCGAATTATTATCTACATGGATAATCTGGGTTAAGATAATCGAAGAACGAGCCACCGAATATTTCTGTTCGGTTTGAGAAATGATTTCAGGTTTTATCGAGATCGGACATTTTTCGAATGACAGCCTACGTATATATACATATACACGTTTTTATTTTTATAACAGTATTAGTGATGTAGTGATGTCCCCGAATTGGTCACTTCTCTGGCACGTGAAACATGTATCGTTTTATTGCATATATAACGACACATGTTTTACGTGCCAGAGAACTGACCAATTATATAGAAGACATTTCAGAGCAATTTGTTCAATTTATCTTCATTCAGGTCGAACAAAAGGAAAGATTTTATTTGCATGATAAGGAAACTGTAATAATTTACAAACGATATTTTTATGTACGATATGTTTTTGTTCGTGAATTTTATCTGACAAATGTATAATGGAAAGTTTTTTTAATACTTTTATTGTTCAACTTTTAATTTTTCGTCCATTTATAAATACTTTTTCAATTCTTTAAATTCGTGTACATAATATCTAAACAATATAGTCCTAGAATCTTATCGAGTTTTGTTTCAGCACTGCATTAGAGTCTGACAAAACTGGTTTGATTTTCTACCAGGGTAGATCCAAATCATTTGTCAAAGAGGATTATGCACTGTAACAATAAAGGCTTAATGATTAAGTTTTAAAATCGTCAATGTACAGTGCATAAATCTGTCCTCGTTTAAGAGAGGGCTTGTTTACATTACAACGTTCAGTCAATTTTCTTACTTGTTTCAAGATTTCAATCACATTTCTTGGCTGAATTTAAGTATTTCTTTTTAGAGTGTTGATATATTTCAGGACTTGGTTTGTAAGCTGATTGTAAATTATTCAATTTTTATGGTGTTCGTGCTTTTACAATAGGTAAAACATTTTTTGCGACATTCTCATGTTGAGCCTTTGTTTCAATTTCGTCTAATCATCTTTTCCCAGGATCCAGCCATTCCGTATGCCAAATTGCACGCTATACTCTCGCAAGTAAGCATGCATATGTGCATCTAATTCTACCCATTAAAGTTACAACATAATGATTTAAAGAAGATGTTTCGAGGCATTTCCTAGTCATTGAAAAGCAAAAATCGTACTGAAAATGAGGCTAATAACCGCGGAAAGACCGGCAGATTCATTCTAAACACGAATAGCATCCTGCCCGCGAACTGACATTTTTTTCCGCCAGTATAATAAAAGCGAGGAATTTAATACGCCCCGGCCTTTGTCATTCCGTCGTATTTCACGCGTAACTTTAGAATGACTAGTATGAAAGTCCCGATTTAATGGGGTTCTATATGGTCCGCTGAAAACGTGATTTGGGGTGCACGCGGTTTATGAATCGACTTTACGCTTTACTGCGACGTGGAAGTGAACGGCGTCTAACCACGATATATTTTTGACGGCGGACAAAGTGTTGTCCGAGAATCGTCGGGAGACGCCCGGGTCAATTAGGGTCAATTGGTGCACGTCCGGGCAATGTGAGAAAAATGAACGGTATAGACTAATGTCAGGATTAGACGCCACGTGAATGTTTCATTAGACATGCTAGAACGTCTCGCAACAAATGCGAAACGTCCTTCCTTTCTGTTTTCATTTTTTTGTGACTCTCCTGTCTCGTTCCCCCTTTCTTCTTGACGTGACAGACACACGGTTCTATATAACTCCAGGATTAGTTGAATTACGAGAGCCACTGAGTAATGGGCGAGTTTGCTGGCCGCGACTGACGCAACGAAAAGCTTTTAAGATATACCGAATTATTTCACGGACCTTGACGAACGCTGATAAATAGCAATAAGCGATTCGCAGAATATTTTCGTGGTATCAAAAGTCCGCAGGCCTTCGTGTTGGACTTACTTAATGTCCGTAATCGGGTAATCAATTAATGGATCGCGGGAATGAAAAAGTGCGTAAAGCCATTATTTGGACGTATACAGTGGATCAATTTAAAAGCGTAATGGATCAGTGGGGTCATTTTTAATCTACCTATAAAACACAGACTTTTTGAATTCGCAAAAAGCTCGGTCAAAAGCGAAAAATTTTATTTTAACGGACATTCATAATGTTAAAAAGATTAGACTAAGTTGTCAATTATGCTAAACTTGAAATTTAATATACTCTTTTAGAAATTCGACTTTCATTTAATCATCCCGAGAGTCCTGTCACTATATCCATTGTCATCTGCAGATGTTAACGTGAAATTCAACGCTTTAAAACATATGTATATTTATAAATATATACAGGGCGGAGGAAAAAAGGATGAAGACACCTGACATTTTTTTTTTGTGAAGCCAAATTTTGTAAACCTTGACGATGTTTCTCGAGGGAACGTTTATTTTTAGGGCAGATATGCATTCTGCGGGCTTAAAAAAATAATTATTTCAATATTACTATATAAATATATCATATTTGGAGTGTTAAATTTCTCATGCAATTCAAATTTGTCATAAAAAATAAGGACTTCCATTGAACCTTTTCAAGTTGGTCCGACATGGGCGTGTTTGCGGCATTGGGCACAAAAATTCAGTAGCCCTCGAAAGAACGGAGAAAAAAATGTCACTTCTCTTACAAAATTTTCTACCTTTTAGTCACCCTCTATACATCAGCATAATATAATAATTGTGAATTAGAATGTTACACATTTGAAAATTTGATTGTAAAAGTATATTATTGTGCGGGGTATTTGAGAACTCATGTTTTTGAGTATTATTGAGAAAATATGTTTTATCTGAAGTTATCAATTTCAACATAAAATATACCAATTTAAACATGTTAATAAAACATTACCTACTTTTCAATATATTGTGGTATTTTGTTTTATAAGTTTAAATTATTCATTGAACTCTTCATTAATTCTTTGATATTTTCCTGAATTGTTCTCATCAATTTTGTCTTGGTTTATTTCCAATTTTATTTGTGTTCCAGCCATTCGATTGTTCGCGTCGATCGCATGAATTATCACATTGACGTACCAAACGTATTATGTTTGCCTCGTAATCGAGTGTAGCCAATAAGAAATGGGCACTTGGCATGATGCCGATTTGTGCTTACTTTTCCCAACGGGATAACTCTGGTTTCGGCAATAACATAGCATTCTTTATTAAAATATAAAACTAACTTAAATATATACAATTAAGTTAATGATCGGGCAGGAAAACTGGTAAAAATAACTTTCTTTTTTCTACTAGGGTTATACGGGTAAAAAAATCTGAAAGTCATAGACTTATTTCGTTACAACCATTTACCTGGCCATCTGTTTATGACGTCGTTATATAGACTCGAAAATTATTGTATTCAAATGAAAAATTATTTGATTTGATGTACATTTAATAAAATTTTGAATCTTTTATATATATATATAGTTGATTGTATACACTGTATATATATACAGTGTTTAAAAAAAAAGAGTAAAATCAATTATCGAATTGAAAAATTATATAACGAATTGCAATAATGAAGAAATTCTTTAAGCGAACAATATATATATATTTATTACATGAAAATTACTGCATTCTCGTTATTCACGTTGTAAAATATTGTAAAAATATCAATAGCACGTTTTTTAAAACTTAAAAAAAAACGTTTAAATAATACTTTTTCTGCATAAAAATGATTTAAACAATTAAATAATACATATATACATAATTTTCATCTGTCGTTTTTTGAAATATTATATTTTTCCGGTGTTTTTTACACTGTTTCTTCCTATTACTTCTTCCTAAGTCGATTAATATTACCTTATGAAAACGATTGTTTTTGGAATTCCCGTGCTTTTTCATTACAATTAATACAGTGTCACTGTATCATATATTATATAAATAGTTTCCCTATAATATTATATAACAATATGTTTAATCATGCAAGAAAAAACGATTTAAAAAAAGCCGAACAAAAGTCGGCTTACTTTAAAAAAAAAATATATATATACATATATTCTGATTATCTACTCTGAGCATCTAAACAAGGGCACACCTTTCAAGTAGTCATGATTAGCCGAAACTGGTAGATCACACAATAAGAATCATTCCGAAATAAGCCGCATGACTCTGCAAAATCGCAATTCCTTTATGTTCGTACAAATTAATTTTTTACATCATTCATTTTTTTTTTGTCAAGCGGCTTTTTTTCTTGTATACGATATACCGCAGTCAGGCATCGGGGAAACGGTTCCCTTTTGCGTCGAAAATCGGACCTCCTCGAATTCGCGTAATAAACTTCACTTATGGACCAGCCCTTAACGAGAAACACTTGCATCGCACGCTGCCCAGCTGACCCGGCCATTTCCAAGGGTTTCCTTTAGTGCCGTAGAAAACTTTTAAGGGTCTCCGCCGGTTGTTGGAATTCACCGCTAATGACTATTTTTCATGTATGCCGACTGCATTTCCCCGACGAAAATTATCATCGCCTGAGTAAAAGTTTTCCTCTTGAGACGTAACCGTCTATCGAATCGTAAATCACGGGATGTCTTTTCTGTTTATTATGGAATTGTATACGCGTATAGCATGTCGTATAAGTCCTGAAAAGTAAACTATGGAAAATATATACATATATACAAATTAATGAATGAATTTGGAAATCGTTCTATTATAGTCGTGAAATGGTCATGGAAAATTATATCTACTTTTTGTATGTGCTTTATTCATTCCTTGTGAATAATCAACGCCCTTCATTTACTTCTCTATTGTTATATATTTCGATAACAGTAAAATAAACATTTTAAATTTGACAACTTCTAAAATATTTAATACCGAAAGATATAGTTTTTTTTTTGTTGTGAGTAATAATAATCATGATTATTAAAAAATTACAAACTAGAATCTTCGCCTGTATCCCCGGTTTTTACAACAATTTAATAATGTTTCATCAACAATATGAATTTTAATTTTTTTAATGATTTAATTAATTCCAGCCCCATACTTTGTATAAGTTTCGGAATTGAACGTTTTTAAATAAATGTCCCGACAATAATGAATCCCGACATCGAATTCGATGTACGAGCTAATTAGTAACTGCACCACTCGTCCCCTCTCGTTTTTGAAATTTTGCATACCTGATATTGAAATTACAATCAGCTACTTCGAAAACTGTCCCAGTAACGAGTCTCGACCGAATTGCTTGTAAACTCAGCGCAATTAGAAACTACTAGTTTACTATAATGAATATAAAATCAGTTTAACGAATCAGACATATATGCATAACATACAAGTACAAAATAGGTGAGCCGATTTTTGTGAAAAAATTAATGACAAAAAGAAAATTAATTCTATAATCAGTAAAAGAAGAAGTATAAAATCAATGAACGAATTGAAAAATTATATAACGAATCTCGAAGAAAGAAGCAATGAAACAAAAACAAATCACGTAATTAAAAAAAATAACTGAACAATTAATTACATGAAGTGAATTATAATTATATGAGTGAAACGGATAAAACAAAACTACAATAAGCAAAGGATTAAAATTGTATGAACAAGTTACAAAACCAATCAATACCAATTGCATCCATTGGACTTCAATTAAATGAAATAATTAATAACAATGAGATTTCGAGAAATAGAAACCGTAAAAATAGGCCCGTTAAATGTTTCGACACAGACAAGTTTCGGTAATATTTCCTCAATTTTATAATAAGGTAAATTAAATTTTTAAGCTGTAAGATACAATTTTCAATCATTTTTTCTTATTTGTATGATTATAAGGCGGATTATCAATTTAAAAGTAACATTTGAAACGTTTTCTGATGAGGTAGGACATTTACGGTTTCAGGAACGTTACTGTAACTTCACTGCGACGAATCGATTAGTGGGTGTTAATAAACAAAAGATGTTGAATTGATATTATTCACATTTAAAAATATCGATAAATGCAAAAGCACATATATATATGAACGAAATGCGAATTTGGAACTTTAAAATTATATATTTTGATTTATTTTGCATGAAAGATAATACTCAAAAAGAGGAATATTTAATTAATTTACGTATCGTATAATAATAATAATAACAAGTAATAACACTAACAGTAAAATAGTAATAATTATAATAATAATAGTAATAATAATAATAATAATAACTAATGGTAGGTTTTACATTTTCCTTCGAAAAGTCTCTAAAGTCCAACTATACCCGTATTCTAGCATATACATGAAATTAAAAAAAGATACATTTGAATTATAGCTCCATAAAATTAGAGGCCTTATGCATCGGCATCTTTATCCAAGTAACGTTATGATGAGACGAAACAGATGTTAAGCGGTAAGGATCGTTGAGCAGTCACGTTTCGAGCATACAAATATACTTTCAAATATTTCCAACAATGTAAATTTGATTACATTTGAAGTCGTATGAAATTATATTTTGATAGACGAACAGTTAAGTTGCACATTTTATATGACGCCTATCACCATGTTATTATTTCTACACGTGAGTCATCATTCGAGAAGGGCATATTTTTTGAAAGTTTAAATATTATTTTTTTTGCTTTCGTGATAACAGTTTAAAATTCTTTTGTGTAACAAGTGTGTGTGTGTGTGTGTATATATATAGCTACCATTAATTTCTTCCGTCCTTGTTAAACTATAGCCACCATATAGTAGATTTAATTTTAAACTAAGTATACGTAACAATGGTTTGCGGTTGCGTCCGCCGCAGACTATATATATAACAAGCAACGTGTGCGTTAAAGATTAGGCTTTACCTTCGTGGGATAGTTCTTGGAAAATATTATTCGCTTTTTATTTTAATTTATACAATTTAACTTTTTATAATAAAAATAATTATTATAAATAAGTTGATAAAAAAATTACGTAAATTTATAAACTTGAATTTAGTTGCTTGCCACACACGAAGATCACTTTGTTTGAGATGGTAATTTTAGCGTACAACAAGTAATACATTGAAACTGGCGAATACTACGTTAACAGTAATATATGGTAATACGTGTAACAAACGCAATTGTCTGTATATTCGTGTGCATTGTACTTCGAGGTAAGTTAAAACTTGTTACCCTTGTGTTATCCTGATTTAAAAAATCATTAACATAATTTGTATTTGTATTTCCGTTTATATTTATATAAACTGAATATATTTTATTTTCTCTTGTTTGAAATGTGTTTTTTTTTCCAATGCATGATTCGAAATTAGTAGCTTATATATATATTCTTGGTTTTATATATATTTGGAATTACGAACATGTCATAAAAAATGCATGAATTGATTATTAAGAATATAATAAAATCAGTTTTCGATAAAATTTTATTTCATTACTGTCTTATAGAGACATATTTAGGACAGATATTGTATAAACGTTAATAAATATTTATTTAAAATAGCCGTTACAGTTCTCACTGTTTTGTTGATAAAACAACAATTCACGCTCAACGTTTCGACTTGTCATCGAGGCCCTTCTCAGGGGCATCCATTTATTTACATTTTTTTTGTCGGAGCGTTGGGCCTAGATTGTTATTTTAACTTCAAAACAATAAGAACTGTAACGGTCATTTTCATAAATAATCATTGATAAAATAAACTACTTTAATTGATTAATTAAAATTATTTTAATTTTAGCTATATACATATACAGAAGTATACTGAACGAGTACTGTCTTCAAAAAAGTGTTATTTATAAAAATAAGCTGTTAGTGATCACAACACTTGACAAAGTTTCTCATTTTAGATTGTAGAAAATTTCAAGTGTTCTTCAAAGTGTCACATTTCGAACTCTTGTAAAAACTTCGATCGACAATATATACCTAATTTAATGAAAAACGTGTTCTTATTCGGGAATAATTTATTCATAAAATATATAAACGTTACAAAAGTTTTGCTTTAGCCAAAGTATATAGGAAATATTTTGTTACAACTTTAACATAACATTTTTAAAAGCATTTATCGACACATTTCTCTTTCTGTATAAGGTATTTAGAAATTTCCTAACATTCTTATCCGGCATCGGTTTTATAGGCTTTTTTTTATAGACTTTCGCGTTTACTATTTTCCTGTCCTAAAATGTTCTAAAATATAACTTTTTTTTTGAGAGTTTTTCGAATTCTCTTCAAAACTACCTGACACGATGTTTACACTTACGAATAGTGGATATACAACAGATGAAGCAGAAGAAAGTGTACAACGTTGCCAGACCTACAGCTGAATGAATCAAGTCCAAATGCTGATGTACGCTGTTTCGACTGGAAACATGATGGGAAGGAATTTTCTACAAATAGTCTGAGAGATAATAATATGTAGTTTATATTCAATCATCATGGAAGAAATTAATCACGAGAAGACACGGATAAAAAACATATAAAACAAAAAGTAAGGCAATAATTAGAATAAACAACGATATAATTAAAGAACTGATATATAATATAAAAGTAATTATCGTTCTGACGTAACTAAGAAGAAAGTAAGTAAAAACGTTGATTTAATAAAATGAATCAAACAATATAAAATATGGAACACATGCAATAACAATAGATGAATATACCATATTTAATAAATGAAGTAAATATTAGATAATATACGATTAAATGATGCGAAGCAATACAGACGAACTGAATTAGTGCAAGAATAAGAAAAAAAAAAAAAAAAAAAGAACAGATGAAGTACAATGACTGAAATAAATAAAGTGTTCGCGAAAGCTTTCAAGGCAGCAAATGCATTTAACAGAACTCCGATCGAAATAATGTCGAAAATAATAAAAGTACGTGAAATTAACTAAACAAAGAATGAAACAAACAATTGATTTACGACAAAATGTCTGAAATGAAAATAGGAAAAAAAAACATATAACCAATGGAAATATGCGATTGAGATGTTGTTCAACACATTATAAATAATAATAAAAAATTTATTGAAAACGTATATACAAACAAATTTCTGTTTTAATTATTTAATTACGTTACTATTTAATTACAAACTTTAGTAATATAAAAAGTTTGTGCTATATTCAACTACTCGTGCAACATCATCAAAATCACATAATTTATAATTTATCCTTATTATCAGAAACTTTTAAATAATTTTATAATATTTAAGAAATATGTATAAAAATGTTATCAGCGAATGTTTCCGTAAAACGGACATATGGGTTTCAACCATTTCGATCTAACTCTTCATATCTCCTTCAATTTCTCTTCGCTGTCCCTATTCACGTTCCGTATAATCTTCTATATCATGTAGGAATACCTAATTCAACGTTATGGTAGGACACGAGTAGCCTCAATGCATGATACGTTCGTGCGTATGGGGACGTACGTTCCAATAAGTGCTGCTATTAGGTCGAGTCATATCACGTTGATATGAGGAATAAACTTTCGAAACCGCTTTTTAAGAATTGACTTTCGGAAATGGAAGGCGTTTTATGTTTACCTTTTCAATACATAATCATAGTTGCCAACAAATACCATAATTATGGTACTACAACATGTGTTGGTATATGGAATTATGGTACATGTTGGCAACCCTGTACATAATAACGAATGTGAAAGTATGCGCCTGCGTTAAATTATTCAAGACTGCGCATGCACATGTTTACCGAGTTACCTGGATTTTTATGAGGTTCATATATAAAAACTGGAAATTCTATAAAATGAAGGAACTTTGAACTCTTTCGAGCATTTTAGCAACAAAATAAATTTGATGATTCTAGCATGCACATATTGAAATTAATGACTGAAACAGCGAACAAAGAATTAAATAATAAACATAACAATGAATGAAACGTATATAAAAGAAGAAATACTACTATAGGAAACGAGGCATGAAACGATAATCGATAAAAAAATTGAGGAATAAAAATGCAATGACGTATATGGAACGAAAAAAATTAAATATAGCTTCTGCAGGGTCGATGACACCAATTCTTCCTGGGTGTGGAAATTTGTATATATTTGGATATATCGGGTGTCTCACAACAGACGGATCATATTTCAAGGGATGATTCTTCGCACAATTTTAAGTAAAATAGTTATACATCAAAATTTCATCCTATTATAATAATTTAATTGTAGCCACTTATTTCGTTTTGTTGTACATTAAATAATTTTGTTATAATTTATAAATATAAATAATTTATATACATTGTTGCCATTACTTACAACATTAAAAAAAAAAAAAACATTTTATATCACATATATAGTCACCGTCCCTGGATACTAATGAAAAATCTTGTGAAAATAAAGATAGAGGAACGTTGAATAAACTGAAAATTGAAATATTTAAAAAAATAACAAACGACATAAATAAAAGCTACGAGAATGATAAGACGAGTGTAGTATATAATCAATTAATAGAGAAAGGAATCACTCAATAACTGAAGTAATGATAATTGAATTGATGAATGGAAAAAAGAATAAAAAAACTAAATACAATTTTAATCAAACAAATAATAAAAAATCTAATTGAATAAAAGAAACAACAGAATCATCGAACGATGCAACGAAAGAAATAAGAAATTCGATGTTTCATCTACCACGCGTCAGATTTATTAGGCTCTCTCTCTCTTTCTCTCTCTCCCTCGAAGTTAAGAAAGGTGTTTATGCGATTTTTATAAAGCTTATAAAAATCTAATGTTGTACGCCATTAACGCGTAATCGACCATTTCCATGCAAAGTACCGAATAAAAGATCTGAATTTTTTCATCACAGTAGTAAACAAATTACTTCCACCTCCTTCCGTCGTATAATGTTCAAGCCTCGAGGAAAAATCCAGAAAAAGAAGAATCGAGCGTAAAATCGTGGTTGACGCTGGGCGAGCATCGTCGAAAATAAAAGACGCAGCGATTAGTCAAAGTTCTTGCCGTAGCTTCATGAATATTAAGCGTGTGTAGTCTCGCAAGTATATAGTATATACGTACTGTAGGTGCGGTCCAAAATTTTCTTAACGCTCCTTGCTCGCTTATCCGCGCAGCGTTTATATGGAGATTTCCAACTTGGAAAACAACGGCGACTCGTGAGAGAACCGGATCTTGGGTCAATTTACACCCACTCTCTTAATTCTTTAGAGTGGATGTTCAACTTGATTTTTAGTCTAATGAAATTAATTTCCGTTCTCGCCGAGAGTTCAATCTCGATAGAAAGAAGGAAAGCAATATAGTCGAAATGGTTCGTCCATCTGCAGGATTTACATTATCCGTTCCCTCTTTCGTTTTATTTCGTGGGAAGGTATCTATACATCGTAGTAGTTTTTACTTTTATGATATTCAAAACAAAGAATGACTTTCTTTCAAAATCTGACGTGGGCGATGCTGTTGACGATTATCTAAAAAGAACGAAACAATGAAGAAATATTAATGAAGTGGAAGAGAGGAATGAAGCATAATCACACTCGAAGCGATGAATATTGCCTAACGAACAATATAACCGAAATAGCGAATTAATGGGAATGAAATATAATTTATGAAACAATGGAACACATCATTGAACCAAGTCACAAAAGAATCAATAAATGATGCATCAGTGCAGTAATTATATGATGTACGAACGAATGAATCAATAAAACAATAATACATAAAACTAATGAAGCGAAATAATGAATGTCGCGCGCTTCATTATATAAAGGATAATCGGTTTATGATAACAGTAAAATTACCATTTCAAGCAACAAATAAAAATAGTACATGTTCCTCAGAATTGTAGAAGTAGTAAAATAAAACAAGAAATAAAATCAATCAAAGGGACGAAGAGAATTATGAAAATGAAGAAGAAATTATTAGAGGAGAGAGGGATGATGGGACAAAGCGAGTGAAACTATAAAAAAAATTCAAATTTTAATATCAAAAAGAAGACAATGTAAGGGATCATTGTTTGCGGCCGTTCCATCATCCATCTTGAAAAAATGCCTAATAAATGAAAAAAAAAAAAACATAATATACATGCACAAAGTTAAATAACGTGATTTCCACTTCATTGGACTTTAATCGACACGGCATAATAGTATCGCTTCATCGAAGGCATTCATTCCGCGCAAGCGATACGTAATAAAATCGTACGTGACTACGCGAATTTACGGCAGTTTAGTTATCACAAAAAAATCCACGAACAAAAGATTGACATTAGTCTAAGCGATTCCTGAAAAAGGTCCGTATCCCGCTTTCATAACGCGTCGCAGTATTATAACGCAGGGGGAGCGTGGACGCAGGATTCGCGAACCCCTCGGAAAAATAATAAAATTTATCTGCGATTATCTCGATGGGAAATTCGTGTCGCATGTGTTCGTAGGTCCATAAAGATATCGAGAACGCTGCCGACGAATATGTGGAGGAAGCCGCGGTATATATATACATATATAGGTATATATGGATATCTTCGCACAGCACAAAAACGCAAACGATACACCCTACATATATACATGCGTGTGTGTTTTTTGTATGAGTATATGTGTGAATGTGTGTCTCTTATTCTCTATATATGGCCGAGTGTCTTTTAACGTTCGACGTCTGCACGTGGTGCACCACACAATGCCGGATACCTCCCTCGGACCCCAACAGCGTTGGAACATCCAGCTGACGAATTGTAGGAATGTCGAGCTTATTTTGACATATATAGTACGTACAGCAAAGAATTTCCCGAGTCATTTTCACAGCAGCGGATCGTATTTCGTACATTGCATTTTCAATTTGTTTTTTAATCAATATTCAATGTGGCTTCGAATGTTTTGCCGAGTGGTTTTCCAATTTTCTTTAAGGCACCTTATTGACATATTCTTTGCATATTTCACGATGTGTACACTCGATCTTTATCCACTTCATCACTTCATTCACTTCATCTACATCAATCGCTTCTCTCGATTCGTTTGCACCATTCACCTTCTTTCAATTCCTTCAGTTCTTCCCTTCTTTCACTTTGTTCGTTTAAATTTCCATCACTTATTTCACTTAATTCATCACTTGATTGACATTGTGTCGCTTCTTTACTTTTTTTCCACATTCTCGACTATACTCTCACTTAATGTGCCTCGGTCGCTTCATTCTGTTTCTCTTTCATTTCATTTACACGATGGACCGCAATTGTTTTGAAAATATTACAAAATTACGATTGGTATACTGAAAAATACCCCAACAAATGTGTGTTTGGCTGTAGTACAAAGTTCCTCTATTACAACAAATATTAATGAATTACTGTTTCACGATGTACGTATCGGAGAAATTTATTTTCACAATTCGAACAATAAAACAGAGAGCGTTACGGTAGCGAAGTGCAACCGAGTTTGCGAGATGCAATCTGTCCGATTGGCAGAGAAGCACGTCCGCAAGCGGCACGTTACTCCGCACGCCGATGCGTTCTGCCTCAATCAATCAGCGGGCGAAGCAATAAAAGACCCTCGGCGCGGGAGAATCTAATCTAAGCCGTTTACGAAAGTGCTTCTGAAGTTCCGCGATCCATCTATCAGCAGTACCGTGCCGCCGACACGGTGGGGTAATAATAACAATGCCAATAACGTATTCCGGCATTCTGGGGCCAACGTATAGTACGCGACTTACGTATATATATACCAATGACCGTTAGGGTCACATCGGGCCGCGTAGCAAGTGCCAATCAAACCGTTCGCGAATCGGTTTATTGGCTCCCGAAAGAGAGAGCGCGGAAATAGCGACGATAAGACCGATACACGTGGGACATATGTACGTGGAGATGGGAAGTTTGTCGAATATAATCGTTTCATTCCGTTCTCTCTCGATTATTGGTACATTTTTAGGTACACTCTACCGATGAACATGCATCTCATTGCTTTGATTTTTCTTATTAGTATATTCTTTCAATCACTCATTTTAATCAATGTTTTCTTCATGCAGCGATCGTTTTGTTCATCAATTCGTTCCTTCTAATCATATAATAACATTAATTCATTTCGAACGTTGGATTTGTTTCATTTGTTGCATTTGCTCTATTCGTTTGATTTGTTTTGTCTTTATTCCAATACAGTTTCAATTGCTTTATTCTTTTGTATCCAAACGGTTAATTCAATCTAGTATAGTTTCATGGGTTAGAGCGCGACGTTGATGTTATTGGTTTTCATCGATTCCGCTATTTTCAGTGGATTCGTGAGTTTTGCTCGTTTCATTCGTCGCATTTATTTCATTAGTAGCACGGGTTTCACCGGATTTCACTGATTTAATTCCTTTTACTGATTTTTGTTTTATCGGTTTCAATAACGGTTTTATAATGTTTAACCCAATTCATCGATTACATGCCATCTTAGAATGAATGTCTGCCTGAATAATTCATTTCACTCATTTCAAATTTCTTTTCTTCTAAATATTCAATTCCTTAATTCGATTCGGCCGATTTACGAATTTCTATTCATTGGTTTTACTGATTTGATTGGGTTCAATGATTTCACTTATTTTATTTTATTCGTTCCCCTTGTTTCGTTTCTTTCATTCGTACCATTTGCTTTATTCGTTTCATTCTTTTTATGCGTTTTATTTTTTAAACGTATATATATTATGTTTTATTTTTTACCTTACGACTTTTACAGATACAATTATTATTTTTTTTATATGTTGATATTCTCTATCAATGATAGAATCCATTGTTTCTTTCACTTCTTTCAGTTTCTTCACTTATTCTTTCACGTTGCTTATTTAATTTACCCAATCGAACATTTCTTGTAACAATATTAGGAAACTGTGACAATTGTACAAAAATACACAACAAATATCATTTATCAGTACTTCTAATACGCGCGCATCATTTATTTGTTTCATTTTATTGTTGTATTCTCTCGTTTAATCGAAGTATAATTGAAATATAAAGCAATATGACATTTTTCGTTTCATACTTCAGTTGTTCACCTCGTTTTCTTCAATATTCTAACTAGAATGACAGCGTCATTGCATTGAGAATTTCATTAATCTAATTTGAATTACTTTGAGTTTAATTACATGAAGCCTTTGCATATTCCGTGATTATTAATGTACATTCGTATATTTCTGTATGACATATTAAGGTGGTATGTAAATTAAAAAAATACCCGTAGAATATACAAGATCAGAAAATGACGTCAGAAATTGCAATATTCTTAAAACATTCCCGGTATCGTGCACAATATACAAATATCTTGAAAACAGATTGCAGTGGGAGTTTATTTATTTGCCAACACTTTATATTAAATTTGCATGAGATGAGAAAACGTTTTTGTCTTTCTTGAATCGCGTTATTTATATGCGCGATTCCTACATGCAGGTCGGCGCAATAATGTCATAATTATCTGATTACTTTTTGCGCGCCGCTACAAAAAAGTTATATTTATCGCAGCGTAACTAATCATTTCACTTTGATATTATTTATAATTTATTTAATGATATATTCTACAACTCTTTCACGTGCCGTGTCTACGTACATGATTAATGCTTTTTTTTTTTTAATAAGACCTTGTATAAAAAATTTAATTGAATTCAATTGTTTAAAAGACCAGTCTAACCAATATGAGCAAAGTTAGCTTGTTAAAATGTGATATTTATAAATGTATGGAATGCCGTGTTTTGCCTTTTACAAAAATAATAAATGGCATTGCGCGTGCAATGGTATATTCTCAATATACCCACTGGGTCGGTGACGAATGGCCGGTAACACTTTTACTTTTATTTCCCGAGTATTTATCTCTTTCAGACTGTCAAAAGAAAAAAAATTTATAGACAGAGGGTACGAGGTGTTTTATTTTTTCGCAATTCTTCATTTCTTCCGATGCGCGACCTGCATATAAAAGAACGTAGTGATTTCAAAATATTTTAAAGTCACTATTTATGGATATTAAGTAATTGTTTCTTTAAATTTTAAGAATGTTTTATGCTTGAATCACTCAACTATTAGTTATTACTCGTTGAATATGTTTTCGAAGAGATTTTGTATGATTTGTTTACTTTTAAGTCATTAGTTTTCTCCTGTCCGTAAGTTTTTCAAATCAAAATTGAAATCGAACGTAAAATTTAGATTGAATCTAAAACACATTATTCTGAAAGAAATCGAGACATCGATGAATTAAGGAATTCTTTGGATTGCAGTTAATCGAATGAAAGTTTCATACTGAAAATAAATGGTGAAATTGAAATAGAAAAACTAATATTGAATGAACCAAAGAAATACATAAATCGATTGGTAGAAATTAGCGTTTAAAATAATGTATATAAAATTAACTGAAATAAAATAAACCGTGAAATTGTAGAGAACAATGCACTAATTTTAACTATAGTGAGAAATTTACAAATATTATAAGTGAAATATATTTTCTCCGTTATATTATTGGATAATATATATAATGCAAGAAAACAAAAAGAACGTACGAGAATAAACCGACAAAATTTAACAAACCAAATACAAGAAGAAAGTTTGAAATATGAAGCGGATAATTAAAACAACAAGTTAAACACATAGTTTGGGAACAAATAAAACAATAATTTAATCGGCATCTGATACAAAATATGAAAAGCATGCAAAGAAATACATAAAAAAGATAATGAATAAAAGTAAGCATAATACAAAGACTAAAATTGGAACAAGGAATAAAAAAACAAAGAATGAAATTCGAAAAAGAAACGATAAGAAGTTGAATCTGGTTCTGAATGAAATTAGGAATGTAAGAAAACTGAACTAAATAATGAAACAATATTATGAAATAAAATAAAACAATAAAGTAAATAAATCGAATCTTATAACAAAAAAATTAAACAAATAATGATATAATAAACCATTAGAAAAAAACAATAGCGTGACATGTTTGTAATGGATTTTTGCTTCTGATTACGAATACAATAATAAAAAATCTCAGTCAAGCAAATTGGAACCGCCATTTTGAGGAAGCTATTATATTGAAGTTCATCTTTCGTTTACAAATTTACCATCGACATTACAAAAAAAAAAAAAAAAAAAAAAAATTCGCACAAAACATTTTTTTTTTGTAGAATCTTCCGTTCTTGATTTCTGTAAAAATTTTTTTCGTCCGACTCACATTGTCTGAGATAAATGTAGAAATTTTTACAATCATATTCGTAATCAGGAGACAAAAATATTTTATTATTCTTCAAGAGAGGTAGGGTTTCGAAAGGTTCACCTAGAATAATAACAAGTAAACATTAGACAAAGTAACGGATATTATAATACGTATGCTCGTCACACATATTAGTAATTATTTTGTTGACCGCTTTCAAAATAAGTATTATCTAAAAAAAAAAAAAAAAAAAAAAAAAAAAAAAAAAAAAAAAAAAAAAAAAAAAAAAAAAAAAAAAAAAAAAATAAAATACACCTAAAAATAAAAACAACAAAAACAAAAAAAAATTATTTTTAAATACTACACCGACTTTGACCTTAAAATGAATTAAGCACAAGTAGCGTTGCGAACTTGCGAATGTTTAAATAGCATTATATACACACGCACTGTATCTAGTTTTATATATACGATTGTCATCAAATTCTACATTTGCTTTGATGAAACGTACGAGTTTAATTTAAAAGCCATTTAAATTCCCGCTTAATAATATTTACATTTTCTAGGCAATGGCCTCGTATGCCGATAGTATAAACTTGATTGCACAAGTCGTACATTAACTGTTTGTTTACATCTTTTGATGAAATAGTTATCAGTTTCTTTTCGTTTTCTAAGATTCTTTCTAAATTGCTAAAATTGTAACTTTTGCATAGTCAAAATTGTGAGAAGTATTTTCACGGCGGACTGTTGGTCATGTGTATTTCTCTTTTGGTCCACATGTGTTCCTCTGATGTTCCTTAAGTCCAGTTTCCAAAAGTCTGCCAATTTGACCCGCGTACACTCTTTCACAATTTTTACATGGAATTTGACGGTAAGATGTGAAATATACGAAACAATCAAATGAATTCTAATAAATGTTAACAATAAAAAGGATGTTTTTCACTTAATACTTATCTCCTTACGCGATTGCATCCTGTATCATGCTATACCTAATTCAGATTAATTATTTAATAATGTATATTTGATATTCATAAATGACAGGATTAACATTTAAACAAGAATATAAATTGTATTCGATTATAAAAAAGTATGAGACAAATAAAATTTTACAGTAATTCAAAAACAGACGGGAGAGACTCGGTGTAACGCAGTTTATGGTATGGCAGCATTTAAAACAAATAATAAACCGATGAAGTAACCTTCGCTTTTTACATTTACTCATGAATTTTACATTTGCGAAACTATATAGCAGAAACATCGTATATATCGCAGTTCGAATAAAATAACCACTTCGCAAATAGCAAAGGAACACGTACGTACGACATCAGCGTGTATACGAGCATTATATATATACCTGCGCTCCTGCATTTACGTTGATGCAGTCCACCGTTGCATTTCGTAAAAATACAAAATAACTCGTCCAGATTCGAAAAGGGATGGAGTAATAAATAATGAAACGTATACGGTCTGCATGATGCAATCAGCAGCAGTAGGTAAGGATCGATTACAGATGCGAAGTTAAAAAGGAAGTCGAGCGACTCGAGGATCGATGCGTATCTGATGAGATGCGGAGACGGCGAAAAATCACCAAGTTGAAAAGTTCCGACTACTCGCTCGGCAATAAAGTCGTGAATGGAAAGTGTATCAAAGCCCCCACCGATACAAAACGAAAGGACATAGAGATAAAGGGGTAAAATGGGTGAATGAGATGCGGCCTGACAATGAGGCAGCGATAGATGTAATTGTACGGGTATAAACGAGGAATGGAGCTCCCGAAACACAATATGCCTTTCGACTACTCCGCGTCTGTAGATAGAGGTTTCGCCAGTCCCGTTGTCATAAATACGACGAAGGGGCTACAGGGATGGGAATGGCCATTTCTAAAATGCGAAGCGCCAAGTACCTACCTACGGCCAGGCCATATGGCGACCCCCTCTTGTCAAAATATATTACCAAGCATTGCGGCTCAATCGCCCGTGAACGCAGTTCAATATTTTAAGTACTTACAACAGCGGGGTTTTAATTATTAATATGCGGCGCTGAAACAAATTTACATAACGCCTAACCTGTATCGACCCTATGCGCCAAATGATGTCGTAATTATGTGCCATGGCTTTCACGGAGTAGGTCGATACTTCTTTTTATAAATAAAACATCCTACGTTTTTCTATTTAAGCTCTTCTCCATCCCTAAATTGCTATTTGGTTATTTGGATGTCTTCAATATACGCAATTAGCACTGGACTTTCATGATTCAGACTCCGCAGATATCTACGATTAATGGACGACCATTTCTTGTTCATTTGATAATCTGTTTATGTTTACCTTCATTATTGTATGTACATTTTACTGGACGTGCACAATGGACGTACGACGGGCTTCCTTATCATTCACGACTGGACGTACATTGCACTTCAAATGTACAATTACGGTCTGGACGTATTTGTGTTATATGGATATGATCATTGTCATTTGGGCAAACTATAAATATACATTGGTCGTTCCTTCACCCACTCTTGAAATTGAAATCCGAGGAAGGATTAAGGGTTTTTCAATTTGTTGCTGTGGTTTTTCGGTAAAAAGCATTTGCAGGAAAGCATAAGGCAGCGATTACTCGGGCCGTTGTCGTTTCTGTCAGTAACGATCGAACCATTCGGCACTCGAAGGCAACGTAATTCCTTTACAATAGCAATCGTGAGATTTTCTGCGGTAATTAACTGCTGGCTGACATTATATCCAGACAAAGTGCTCCGAAGCACAGCATTAGCCGGTAGGTGCGACGTCATAAATCGGCCACTGTATAGAAGGAACTGGGAACTATAAGTAGACCGACCGGGCGATGATGAGAGGAGGGACGCGCGAATTTTACTGCTGGCCTTTCCTACCTACCTGTTGGCGATTACCGATTTTTTTCAAGTTTTCCGCGGAAACACGCCTTGAGGCCGAGGACTCGTAAACCGGCTACTATTTATTGCGCGAAAGCTGCGGCCTGAGTCGGATACCGAGCAATGAAAAACAAGATGAAAATATGGATAGGATAACGAGCGTTCCTAGGTGTAATAATCGCCATAACTGGCGATAACCTTCTTGGTACGAGCGCGCCACCGCTGCGGCTCTTGAATTATTTAGCATCTGGCCGCGAGCCAGTGTTTGTACACCGTGTCTCCTTTCCGTAACTTTTTACTTTTATATCGTCAATTTTGAAATTACAACCCGACGCTCGCCAGGCGGTACGGAGAAATTTATTCCGTGGTATGTGGTACGATTCTTCCGAAACCGCGAGATGTTGTTTCCGTAGAGGGAAAAACGGAATGTCTACGCGCTTCGTTTTTCTATGAGAAAATTCTACACCGTTACGTCATCCGCTCACTTTCCATCTCGTGGAACTCCGTGAAGTTAATGATATATTTAAACGAAATTATATAGTCGTATTATTCATAATGTATATTCTCTCAAAGATTCCGAAGCATTCGTCATTCGACAATATTCATTTATAGATGAACTTACTAATTTCATTGTTTAGCTCATATTGCTGTTAATGTATACGTTTTCTGGACTCTGTTCGATAATATCATCATTCAGTGAAATGCACACTTACCCGTATATGTTATATGTGTATAACTCTTAGGCAATTGAGGCTTCGATGTCTGCTAGTCTGGAACTTGGCAATAGAACAGATATGGCGCCCTTATCGAGTCGTGTCTCTTAAATCATCACGCGTCGACTCTTACGCGTGGTTATCATCCTGACGTAATCGCTGCTCTTCAATTGCCTTATCTGAACGGCGTTTTCTTTGATACGCTGTACATCACGGTAAACGAGGAGCAGATGCCTCGTCTAAAGTAGCATCCGGACCCGCGTCTCCAGAATTCCATTTTGATATCAGCGAAGCTGCAATTTCATACTCGCGAGTGATAAGCTTAGATGGAAATCAGGCACGATCCTCGGCGGATTCCTTACGATTGACATTCTTTTTTTAGTTTTTACAAAGTATATAGGTATATAATTTTTTACGATATATATATATCGTCTTTTAATAAAAATGTAAGAATTTTTTCATTAATTCTTGGACAGTTTGCTGCAAAACAATACTTGTTTAACAATGTAGAAAGGACTTGTGACGAGTTAGAAATTTCCTGAATTATATTATGACGTATTCGTCTTGAATTACTGCCCGGTTTCATTAGCATTATCAGTGACATGTTTACGATTTAAGAAGCTCACAGGAATATAACGCGCATCAATGTCTTTATTAGGTGTTACAACATTGCATTCTTCGACATTGTCCACAATTGTATTTTCGTATTCTCCTTCATAAGTACTGACAATTCAATTCAGAGAAAGTAATTTCAGCTATTGTTTTTTCTTCTTTATTTCTCGACATTTTCTCGTGTATTTTTCTGATTAATACACCCGCCAAACATTTCTTGCACAGAGCAGTTCAGTATATAGTAACGTTGCAGAAACCATAAATGTTCTACCTCAAGAATGTTTCAAATGTAACATTTAATTATAAAATCCTACTTTTTTTTTCATTTGTAGAAGATTAGAAAGGAAGATTCAACAAACGTTTGCAAGGTAGCAAGGTGCCAAATCTTTGGCGAGCATATTTAGAAATAAATGTAAAAACCACGACCGACAAAATAGAAAATCATTTAAATTTCACGAATTTACAAAAAAAGGATAACATTTCCTTTTTACAACGTCGAGTGGTCCAACAAGTTTTAATATTACATTTTCATGTGCATTTTAATGCCATCAACAAAGGGGTTATTTTCACGATTGGAATGTAAAAAACAATCTGAAAATGAACTGCAATCCAGGCGGGTACGGGGAAATACATTGAAAATCATTTATATGTATATATATATATATAATTTATTAATTATCACATGATATTGTATTCCAGTACTGTATTTTCCGAAATTACAAGGTATTAATACATTATTATCATGATTGTAAAATTAATTATAAATATTATTACATTGTTATTTATTATTATATCGCATTCAGATGACAGGACTTGATAACCAACTCGGAACTACTTTTAAATCTTGTATAAAAATGTGCAATATTTTATTGTTAGCGTTGAAGCTATATCTGAATACATTTTTAATCAGCGTCATGGATCCCGAACTTGATTAATTGTATCCTGTACAAGCTGACGAACGTAATATTTCATATTCGAAGAGAAATACAATTAAGAGGCGAATACACAAAGATAAAACAACAAATTATTCTATTAACTCTGCTAATAATTAACATGAGAAAATAAGTATACACAAATAACGCGAAAGAAAGGCACTTTGAAACATATATACTGCCGATACAAATCGCAACGTTGAATCTTAATGTTTCCTAAGAATACGGTGAGATATAGTATATGTAGATATACGTTCGTTATCTTATTTTATTCTTCAGTTTGCAAATTTATGCAAGAAGAGTAAACGCTACGCCCCGGATGTATCCTGCGAAAAAAAATGTAGAGCATGGGATTATGCATACGCATATATATATATACGCATATAGCTGCCTACGACTATACAAGGGTTGTGGAAAGCGAGACAGGTGAGCAATTTTAGTTTCCATTGATTTTTAAACAGGTCTGGACATGCAGTCCCATTCGTGGTATATACCGCTGATCTGCGCCTACTACGTATAGAAGATAAAATTTTATGTGGGAGAATGACGATGCACGTACTACTTTATGCTAAATATGTTGAAACATGTACGAAGCATGGAATTTTCTCTTTAAAAAGATACTTAGTTTTTGTATATATATATATAACGGATAAATTATTACACAAGTTTTCGAAAAATATAGATTATCTTTAGCAAATTCATGGGATTACATAAATTGTAATTATGAGATACATTTTTCAAAAAAATTTCAACAAATAATGTGTTTTTCTTAAAATAATATGTTTTTTTCAATTTTTTTAAGTGTGGGTACTTATTGTTTGAATCTATTCAATCGATTTTGATAAATCTTGGCTCGATTTGTTCATTAATATATCCTGCATAGGAATTTGCGACAATGTTGCCGAAAAATGAATATAACAGGGATGAAAATAGTGAAAAATACATCCGCCATTTTTTTGTTAACGATTTTTCATTAACGGTTAATTCATGTGCAAAACGCCTTCCTCTTTAAAATGCCGTATACGGTTTTTTTTAATGATATAATCCTGAGATTAACCGTTCGACATGGAGCAAGTCCAATCTTGCATGCTCGACTTTGGCGCCATCTACAGAATGAAAATGAAATGAAAGTGGAGAATAATATTTTTTTATTCTTGAATAAGTATATAGGTACCAATGTTTTCAAATAAATAAACTTATTTTTTATATAAGAGCTGAGAACAAATTTGTCTTTGAAGGCCTTCTAAAGTTTACTGGTACCCCAATTCGACAACAGGTGAATGGAAGATAACTTGAATGCACAAAGTGAATGAATTGAAGAAATTATTGATGAATCGAACGAAATAAACGAAGAGGGAAAATTGAAAATGTTAATGAATTAATTAAAATGAAATAATATTTGAAAAATAAAGAATCCAAGTAAAAATTCAACGACAAGTACGAAACGAATCGAGATGAAAGATTGAGTAAGGTTTTTAAATAAGTGATCTGAATGAATGAATGAAGTGCGAACGAACGAAATGAGCGAATTATAAGAGAATGAATTGGCTGAACGATGACATTAAATGCGGGAAATCAACCGTAACGAAATGACTAATAAATGACGCGAATGAATGAAGATTAAAAAACTTATAATATAGTCAAGGAGATGAATAAGTCGTCGGTATAATTATAGGAAGAGACTGGAGAATGTAACGAGAACCAAATAATATATATGTGATGTAAACATTGAAAGTAACAGTTACGTAACATTTCCTGAAATGTTACTTGTTACATATTTCTTATACATACTGGTCAAAATTATGCGCTCGCTGCGAATTCTTAAATGAATTTAAAAAAATGTATATATATAATTAAATAAATAAAAATTAAATCAATAGCAGGTATCTCGATGAATAAAGTCATTAATATCATTGCCTCGATCGATAAAAACGGATAAAAGAAGGAACGATTGGAAAATATATATCTATGCAGAACAAAAATGTCACTATTATAAGAACGATCAATGCTGGTGTGTATTTTTGAAATCTACCGGACATTCAACCATTCAGTATTGAAAACTGTCATCGGTTTGCCGGACAATGATTTATTTAACGCTAACAAAATTATTATATTCATTCATTTCATCCGGAGGCATTAGTCTGCCAAGCATCAATTACGTTAAATAGGCAATCCTTCCAAAATGGAATATGGACAGCTAATCAATGATACATATATATATATATATATAGATAGATACGGACGCAAAGCACAAAGCCACACGTGAATTCGTGAAACGAACGCCGCGAGATTAATGATTCGAGTCACACGTCACCGATATTTTTAATAAACGACATATTTCATTCTTTACTGCATTAACTTTTTCATTCGTATTTATGCCCGCCATTCGACGCGCTTTAAAAAGTTTCCTCGCATTGCTCACGCACTTGATTTCGCCCTCGTAATTCTTACTCAAGCTCTTCGCATTTCGCAGCACGTGCTCCCTGCAATTTTTCTCGGTTCATTTGCGGGAATGGACGGGGCGCGCCTCTTCGCCTACGCGCGTAAATATACTGACCATTGCTGTATACGCGACGTTCGTGTAATCAAACATGTATGTATATATATGCGTATACGCACATATGTACGCACTGGTGCGTACGCGTGCCGTGATATGGACTAAAATAAAAGTGCATAAACGCGAGTACAAAAATACGCGCGTAAGCGGCTGCATATGAGTTCTTGGTTCATATCTCTTACGAACATAAACACACGTGTGTGAACCCTATACGTTTCGTCGTCTGTAAGACGAGTTATTATTATTGCGTGGGCGAAATATGTATATATACTCGGTATCATGTATAGTTTTTATACACGGATATATATATATATATATATATATATTGATATTCCCAATAATCCAACGATATAGATCTATTTTTTTTCGAAAAAAAAAAAACGTTTGAATATATTTATTTAAAAAATTTTAGAACGACAAAGATTTGATTAGTGGATTATTTTATCTCGGGGGTGATCGAAGAATTTTGAAAAAAATTTAATTTTTGGATTTTTTGAAAGATCGACCGATTTTTTTTTTTTTTTTTTTTTTTTTTTTTTTTTTTTTTTTTTTTTTTTTTTTTTTTTTTTTTTTTTTTTTTTTTTTTGTTTTTTTTTTTTTTTTTTTTTTGTAAGACAATAGTTCTAATCACGGAAAGAAGATCCTTCGTCCGCCCTGGAGTAAATCTTATCTAAAAGAAGAAATATCGGTTTATTATTTATTCAGATATCATGTGCACAGACTTTGAAAATGCCGTTTTGAGATAAAGACGTTGAACGTTTTCACGTATGATAAAACCTTGATAAAAATTAGTTTTTAAACCTATACTCGTGGATTCTAGGATCATAGAATAAATCCTTCACTAATTCTCCAAAGTTACTTACTGGACTTTGGCCAAAGTCCAGTAAGTAACTTTATTGCTTATAATTAAGAATAAAATAGGTTTTTTTTTTTTTTTAAACGATAGGAACCCTGGTAGAAATTCAGACATTTTTTAGGCATTTATTGTCCAACATTGTTGTTGATTGTACATAAAATGGATAAGAAAATTAGACAATTCTTGGAT
>JAPYZR010000932.1:0-27917 GCA_030522945.1 Trichopria nigra
CTGAAACCTTGTGTGGAACGTCGTAAGAAACCAAGAGATGAATATGCCTTCGATACGCATACTCGCAAATGATCAGAAAAAGAAAGGGTTCTATCAAACTAAATACCTAAATCCTTGATTGTCGTATACAAGGTTCTAAAGACTCGTCGTTAAGCTTATACGTAAATTCGAGTGTGTTCGAACCTCTGAAAAAGGACATAAATTTGCATTTGGATGTATTTCATTTTAATTTATTCCTTTGACGAGACCACATCTCTATAGCCTCCAAATCACGCTGTAGTCTCGAGGCATCCCAAGGAGATCCAATCCGTGTATATAATTTGACGTCATCAGCAAAAATAAAAATATTAGAGAGTGATCTATAAAATGTATGATGTCATTTATGAATAAAGTGAAGAGAATGGGACCTAGATGGGAACCTTGAGGCACACCAGAAGTGATTTTATACTCATCCGACGTGGAATTACCAATTTTCACAAAAGATTGTCTATCACAGATAAAGGAAGATATCCATGCTAAAGGATTCCCCCGAATACCCATGGAAGCTAATTTAGACACTAAGATGCTATGATCGACCGTATCAAACGCCTTGGAAAAATCAAGGTACACTGAGTCTACCTGAGCAGATTCCTCCAATGCCTTAGAAATAAAATTAGTATAGAGCAGCAAGTTAGTTACAGTCACGGTCGTACATCCGAAATCGAAATATAATCCAAAAGAGAATCAGAGTCATGCAAATGCGTCTCATAATTACTACGAGAAGAGGTAGTATGCACTGATGAAAAGTGTTTAGCAAACATATTTGAAATATCAGTCTCCGTCGACACCTGATTCCCGTTTAGATGCATACAACTTATTGGCATTCTGTTTGTTGATTTTAAATTTTTGACATAAGACCAAAATGCTTTTATGTTTGTCCTAGATTTGGATTCAACGTTCAATATATAATTTCGATAACATGACTTGGATTCCCGAATGCACCTAGCACGAATTCTTTTAAATACACAATAATCTACATCTAAATTTGTTTCCTTCCACGTTTTATGAGCAACTTTCTTCTGTACAATTAGATCTTTCAATTCCTAGGCTGAACCAAATTGGAAAATCAGTACTGAAAATCTTTTTTACTGGAACATAAGTATTTATAATCCGATAAATATTTTCGTAAATTGCATCTAAATTATTAGTATTATTACCAAGACTTTGACTGCAGAGAACAGAGTCCCAATTGATAGAAGAAAGATCACCATTAATATTATTCTACGAAAGTCCCAATGCTTACATAGGAAAGGCACGGTACAATTATCGACGCACTTGTACTCAAAGAAGGCTGGAGCATGATGAGTTTCTATATCCACAAGTGAATCCAAAGATGAAATATTTTCCAAGTTGCGTGATGACGTTAAGTCCAAATCCAATGTATAATCTTTGGACACATTTATTGGAAGCGTTGAACCAAATCATTAGTTCGGAACATTAAATCTGAATGAAGACACTTGTTCAAGTGAAAATTCTCTCCATATGACAGACGGGAGGTTATAATCGCCAAAAAGAATAGTATCAACGTCCTTCAACCTTTCAATTTGTGATAGAACTTCCTCAACATTATCAAATAAATAAAAAATTTTTTGCAATTCTGCAGTAAAGTAAATCACATTGTAGAATTAAAAGTTACCATTTTCTTTTTCTTTTTATCTGCAAGATAAAAAAGGGGGATTTTTTAGATATAAAAGTTATCTTTTGAAATATTCCTGAGGTATAGGATATTTACTACGGTTTCAACAATGGTACTGAAACTCATCTGTAACCAAATGTTTAGTGAGTTTATTTTGCTATACACGGAAGGAAAAGGATTGTTAGAACCATTACTGAGTATAGTTGATGCAGCCATGTTTCTGGTTGGCACGACCATTTGTATGGTTGGTACTACTAGTACGTTTTGATACCCCTATTGAAAATATCCGGGTGGTTTTTACCACATGGTCTAACCATATGGTCATTTGCAAGTTGCGACCGGGTATTTTTGGGCCGACTTGACCAGGTCGAAACCACGTGGTAGTGACCACATGATTTATTCGACCCTGCCGACTTAAATTAAACCATCATTTGGTCATGACTTGATGACAAAAATATTAATGTGAATAAAAAAAAACAAAAACGGAGAGACCCGCACAAAAAATTGTATTATTATTATTATTATTATTGTTATTGTTGTTGTTGTTATCTACAGATATTTTTAGTGTTTTATTAGTAAATATAGTATTATTTTTAAATGTGATTGTAATATAAAGAACCTTTATAAAATTTATCACCTGTAAAGATTTTTCTCTTATGCATTCTAATTATAACCAAGTTACCTTGCATAATGAGAAATTCTATTTTTGATCACAAGATGCTACGTACTTTAAAGTTTTACATATTTAAAGTTTCTATATAAAAATGTGAATAGATTGGAATTTTTCAATTTTTGTTATGACTGTTATTAAAAAAAGTATAGAAATATTTTTAATCTCTCAAAATTCATAATATATTCTATTAATTAATTCAAATTTGAGCAAAATTATGTTGTATATGTAAAACAATTCATCAACTACGAATAAGATAGACTTTAATTAAAAATATATATCTCTTATTAAGAAAAATGCACTTAAGTATATAGGAGCATGTTTTAAAATATTTCATACTTTTGCTTCTATACAGATTTCCGAATAGTTTCAAGAGCAGAATGGGCAGCTAAGCCATCTAAGTTAACTTTGGAGCCACTAAAGATATCACCAGTACCATATGTAATAATTAGTCACACAGCTACGAAAACTTGTTCTACACAAGCAAAATGTCAGTGTTTGTTACGATCAATGCAGTCGTATCATATGAATTCTAAAAATTGGAACGATATTGGCTACAATTTTATTGTCGGTGGAGATAATCTAGTGTATGTTGGACGAGGATGGGATTCTGCTGGAGCTCATACATTTGGTTACAATTTTAATAGTATAGGCATCACATTTGTTGGCAATTTTAATACGATAACACCATCACAGGAACAAGTTCTTGCAGCGCAAAAACTCATTGAAATTGGAATTCAGGAAAATAAAATCGCTAAGAATTATAAACTTCTAGGACACAGGCAAATACGATCGGACACTGATAGTCCTGGTCATATACTTTACGAAATCATTCAAAAGTGGGATCACTGGATAGCAGAACCATAATGTGATGTTTCCTTGTACATATGTTATTATGAAATATATAAATATAAAGTATTTTCGTCATAACTGAAGTATGTGGACATATCGATTTATTGCATTTCAACTTTGGGTATATTTATTCATACATAAATGACGTTAGACATTTGACCAAAACTCTTCAGATGAATCCTTATGTGCAAAATAATGATAAAGCATTCTAAATTACCATCCGCCTAATTAGATATCACTTCAATTCCTTTTTAAATCGATACATATTACCTAGGTAATAGAAGATAAAGTTGTATAAACAAATATTGTATTTCAAAAAAATTATATACGATGAACTTGAAATTTCTGACCCGAACAAAAAAAAATTGATATGTTTGTTGTAACTTTTTTGGTCAGGCGAAGCCATAATTCCAAACCACTTATTCGTATACATAATATATATATATTTTTTGGACATGGGCATTCAGTATATATATAAAATCTTATATATGTGTGCGTACCACGCACTTAGATTAAGTGTATATATAAAAAAAATTGTTGTTTACTTCAAATATTCGAAAACTTCAGATCAATACATATATATATATATGTGTATTTTTGGTAAACGTGATCCTTTTTCGTGTCCCTATATTTCTTGCCTGTATCTTCTGTACTTATTGATGAATTTTCTGTCATCATTTGCATTTGTTTACAAATATAATGTCGATGTATGCGTGATACGAACTTGTAATTAAATCCATTCTATGGCGTCATCGATACAATACATCGCTAGTCAAAATACTGCACATGCATGCGAATACATGCACGGAAGTGTGTTATGTCACGACGCAAGCGCATTAGCGAATGGGCGCCACCTCCTTGATCTTAAAAACTCTTTAAAATATATATTTTATGCCTAATATTAATAATTATGTACATACGTCATATATATAATATGTCATGTAAAACAGTTTTATATTATGAAGGCCATTAAACCGCGTGATCAAGTTTTAGATGCATAATCTAAAATAATGATAAAGAGAGAGAGAGAGAGAGAGAGAGAGAGAGAGAGAGAGAGAGAGAGTGAGAGAAAGAGAGGGAGAAGATTGACTTGGGTCACGTGTAAATGCATTATCCGTGTTCCCCAGAGAATCGTCCCATCGTTTTATATGTGTATCCGTTTTCTGCTGTGTTCGTGAACATTCTACATATACATATAGTTACATAGTTATATATATATATGCACGCATACAATATACATACGTATTTATTTATTATTTACTTTTCATAGAAGTTTTATTATGTATTCCAAATATCCTAATAAATAATATTTTCATTTATATATACATATATATATAATTTAAAGCATCATTTATATGTAGTTTCCTAAAAAAAAAGGGAATCCATAAATGCGACCGTCACGCAACGTCACGACGATCACGACCAATGAGATTTCCCCAAATCATTATAGGCAACGAATATATAATAGGGAATATTCTAGTCCACGCAATATAACGCAATGTTGTTACCAGCATAAGATGCTCCAATATTTAAAAAGCAATTTATGTATTAAAAAGATTCGAAAACTTGGTAACGGAAGTGCTGAGCTTATATACCGTGGAATTCGAATTCAGAACTTTGTGTACATGTATATGTTTTGTATTTCTAAAGATCTTTACAATTGATGGGGATTCGAGTCTTTCGTCTATATATACCGCTGCGCTGCGCGTCGTCGTCAGCGTTTCGGCGGTTCCGGACGTTCCGGTGGTCTTCCGGCTCTGCTGACGGCAGTCAAAGAAGCGCCGCTGCCAACTTTGCTCACTTCTTTCCTCTTTCATTTTCTTGTTTGACTCTCACTGGAGAGCACTTCTATACATACACGTGTATGTGCGTGCGTGCGTAAATATACCTTTTGTAGAAGCACGCGTGCAGAATTGCCGAAATCATCGATCGCGAACGCGCGCGAATGTTCCTCGTCTCCGTGATCAGTGATCTGTTGCTTCGCGATGTGGTTGGTTAAATGATGCATATAGAGCGCATAACGAGTGCGCGGTACATCAAGTGGATCAAGTGTAAATTTTGCAAGTGTATTCGTATTGGTGTAGTGGGTGTATAGTGGTAAAGCTGCATGTGCGAAGGAGCCGCTGCAGATATGGTAAAGAGCGGTAGAAACGCCGTGGTCAGTTTTCAGCTGCGCTAGGGGGGCAATGCACCATGGGAACAATCTGTAAAAAGCGCATGCGCAGTTCAGTTTACAGTTGGAGCTTGGAAGAAAATGGCGTCAGCTAAGTTTCTCGAGGAAGCTTTGAGCACCGACGTCGACGAATCCGCAGTAAACGCGATCGTGGGCTCCCTCGAAACTCAGCTGGTAACGACGTCCCCGGCGGTGCCTAGCCTCCAAGTACACTCCTCCGCGATTAGCCAGCAAAATCACCAGGCGAACAGTGGGATTTCGAACGGGGGTACGATCCCCGCCGTACAGCCACAGAAACATGGGGTTGCCAACGGCGGCGGTACTACTACTATCAACAGCGTGATGACTCAGGAAGCACAAGTCACAAAAACCATCGCCTCGAGCAACCTGCTCCCGGTAAACGTGGTTACCTGCAACTCGGTAGCGCCACAGGTAACCACGCACCATCAACAACAGCCGCAACAGCCACATTCACAGCTTCACCAGCATCTTACGCAAACAACATTTATGAATCAGGTGACGAGTAACCAGACCAATGCATCAACATTGGCAAAGCCGCAGTCTGAGCATCTCAAGATCATCTACGCGAGTCCAGGACAAGTCCTGGCTGCCACTGGGGTAGCCATCATTTACTAATATTACTTTATCAATTAAAATTTGCCATTCGAGACACTATTCGCACTTTGAGACCTTCGAGGTAGCATTTCTTTTTGTGATTAACCATTTAATTATGAATATTCATTGACATTCTTCAAATTATACACTTTGTAAACGTGTATTCATTTAGATACGAGCTTTAACGATATAGATCGTTTAAAACTGTGGATTAGTTTTGTATTTGCATGTGAAGCAGCATGCTTTTCAATATTCTGTTTTGTGGCTGCGATAAAGTAATTATAAAGGGTTCTTTAATTTTTTTTTTTTTTATTAAAAGTCTACAATTATTACAGAGAATTAGTATATAGTAATTTGCGAAGGTGCAAAAGCGTGAAAGTGTAAAATTGTGATAATTTTGGTGTAAGTTATAGCCATTTAACATGGTTGACACATATTTCTGCAGTAGATAATGTAAGTACGTAGTTCAGCAAAAGGTTATTGATCTTGTGAAGTTTACAATTTTTAAGTTGACAATTAATTGATTAAATAATCTTAACAATGATAAAATATGTCATCTATGTTATATGGGTAGTTATTATTGCTACGATTAGAGAACATCATGATATTAATTGTGTAAATCTGCTTTATTGCACATTTATTCAAAAATAGTTGATAATGATGGAAAGATATTTAAAATAATTAGGAATATTCAGATGAAAATTGAAATATTCTGTTGGTGACTGAGTTCAGCGCAATAAGATTGGCCCGAGAAAGTTCTAATTTTTATTTCTGATATACTCAGAGCAATATTTTATAAATTTCTGCTAGATCTTTTACACTAAAGCTAACCATCTATAAGTAGCAGTCAAATGCCATGCGACTAGGGACGATACACACAGTGTATCATTATTTTTCAAATTTTCGTTCAACTTGAATGATCCGAACTTCAGGCACATATTAAGTAGTAATAATCAATCTATTGTTGAAAAAGTTATAGATCTTTCTGTAGGACTTTCTATCTAGATTCTTAATTTATTTTGTTACTTTTTCCATGTTACCAACTATGATAACTTAGAATCATTGAGATTTCTATTTTCTATTGAAATGGAGTGGTTTTTATTTCATAAGCATTTTGGAATTGAGCCACCTAATGTCTTTAAACACTAATTTATCATTACTTATTTTACTAGACTATTGACTAGACTAAGTAACCAATTGATTTAACCTCAAATTTATGTCTGCTTCTCTTTAATTCCTGGCTTTACCTGGTATTATATATATTTGTTGTGTTGTTTAGGTATTCTACTAGTAACTACTAGTACTAATAACAGTACCGAAATTGACAACCTAGCAAACGATAATGAATTGTAACAAATTAAGAAATGTCAGTTTTAGGAAAGAAAACAAATTCAAATAACCATTTTCTTTTCGTTATAATCCGATTCGATGCATTCTGAACGTTATTTCACTGAAATAAATTCGATGTGATTCGAAATAATGCGTTCCTTAATTACTTCCTTAGATATATGGCACTAAACGTCCTTTAATATGATTACGTTTATTTATGTTTCAATTCTATCAGTTACCATGGTACGAATTAAATCGTATTATTTCAGATTGTTACTTGCACTAAGTTTAATGCCAGCTATCTACATAAGTAATCATTTCGAATGCAACACATAATTATTTCGAATACATCGAATTCAGTTTGGTGTAAAAATACTCCGAATGTATTGAAAGGGATTAGAACAAAAAATAGTTCATTTCAATTCGGTTTGGGAAAGAAAACGAATTAAAAACTTCCATTTCTCAATTTATTGTAATTCATTCTCATTTGCTGGGAAGTGCATAGATAATGGTATTTTTCCATAAGTATTGTGAAAGGACAATTATTTCAATCATTTTTTAAACAAAATTAGTTCGATGACGCCTCCTCACATTGCCCGCATGTAAAGACCACTTACTTTTAAACATATTAAAAAATAGTGTATATTCGCATTTCATTTCATTTCATTTCATGAGTGAGCTAACTTAAGTAGTTACAAACTCCTTTGCAATTTTCGTAGTCTTTATTGTCTTTCAAGTTCTTGCCTTTCGATCTATATTTCCATTTAATTATGCTTTGTGTCTCATTATTTATCCAAGAACTTCTGAAAAGATCTTTTTTAGAAAAATAATCAGAATCCATTGATCAACTAAGTAAAGAAAAAATAGATATCTAAAAATCAGGTAAAAATTTGAAGACAGTATATTTTTCCGTAAAAAATTTTAAATGGCTAATCATTTGTTTAACATTTTTGTCCACAATTGAATTTTTGTTTCTTTTTTTTTCATTTCTTTTAATTGAGGGATTTAAAATTTTTTATAAAATTTTAAATGTGAATCGAAGACTCGCAAATTACTATATTCTCTGCTTTAATCTTAAATTCAAATAACTTACTAGTTGAATAAGTGCAGATGTGCATGTGATAATGCATGAGTATAAAACCAAAGTGTATGCTTATTTTACGCTTTTGAATGATGCTTGATTTCACTTTTTGAATGAAACTTGACAAATACATCTAGGGAGTCGATGACTTAGGTGACATATTTGTGGTCTTAGATCAATGCCGAGGATAGCGTTTCATTATTTAAAAATACAGCGGCCAATATAATATGAACATAAATGTGGTGCCGCAATTTTATGACGGATAATCAAATAAAGGTTGATATGCTCGATATCACATAAACGCCGTATTGCGGAAACTTGTGAACTACATTGCTGTTGATACAATTACGTGCGATTTTCTCTTCTATATTTGAATATGCAGACAGAAACAACTGTAACGGTGTAGTTTGTTATCTCCCTTTGCTGTTATTTGACACTTTTTATATTTCTATTATTTTTTATGTAATATATTTTTTTTATTTTTCGTTTATATTTTTGTAATTGACATATGTATTTAATCAAGTAAATAAAGGTCAATAACAAATTGAAAAGTTTTTATTTTATTTGCAATTTTATTAAAACTTAATTAGCAGAAGAAGAGAGCATAATATACAACAAAATATCTACATTTTTCTATTTTGTAATATTCACATTTCAAATAAAAGTATTCAGGATCTGAGGAACGAGTCATTTCCTTAAATGCTCTCGAAATGTTACTCATCGAATGGAAACAAGAATTTGAAGATCTATGAAAAAATCTGCGAGGGACATTCAACATTAAAAGTTGAAAAATAAAGTTTGTGACGCAAGGCTTGGATTTCTAATCATGAGTTGCGGTTTAAAGTCTGTTTGTATATTCATACAAACAGTTAGTTATGAAAATGATATTTGAGGTCCTCTAAAATATTGATAAAATTGATGACTTTCTGAAAAGTATTAGAAATATTTTTCCCCTGCCTCTCGATTTTAGTGAGTGGACTACTTCAATTTCTTGAATCTCTTAACAATGAAAACTGTAGAGTCACATAAAACAAATAGTGTTATTTTTATTGTTATTTTTGGGAATTGTATGCAGCGTGTAAAATTGCAGATCTGAAATTCTGCAAACACTTAACAATAATTTTCATATTGTTCATATTATTATTGCTATATTACTAACTTATTGATAGAGCTCTTAAAACGAGTCTAAAGTAGAACAGTTACCAATCTAACCCAGCAACAAGAAAAGTGTAAATTAAAGCATTGATAATGTCAATATAGGGATCTTATCAAAAATTGTAAAAAAAGATTGTCTATATAAATTTTATAATAGTCGAGCTATTTTATGGTAAAAATACACATTTTAAATAAATATGCAGAGAAAATTGTAACAAAATTGATTCAGAAATTAAAGAGAATTCGCACGAATAAATATCATAAGTGGACAATACATTTGCTTACTTTTATTCTTGTGAATTTTCTTTAATTTCTGAAC
Organism: Trichopria nigra; assembly: GCA_030522945.1. NCBI lineage: Eukaryota > Metazoa > Arthropoda > Insecta > Hymenoptera > Diapriidae > Trichopria > Trichopria nigra. Next base: position 9,870 of record JAPYZR010000932.1, read on the forward strand.
AAATTTGGATATAATTTTCTCCTTATTCATATAAAATATACATTTTTATCCTAAAAAGTTTGTACATTGAAAATTTGTATAGAGTTTTATATGCAAATTCTTTAGTAGATCCCTATATTGACTTTACCAATGATGCAGAATCCTTACGTTATATGAAAACTAGGGTATACAATTTATACGGAATCTATAGTAGTATTGATTGAGATCAAAAGACTCATGATATAAACGTTTCATGCGTAAGTTGGAAAAGTTAACGTCATACTTGAATGCGAATATCAACATTATACTTAAATTTTATTTTATTTTGCTTGGAATTGGGTTTTCATATATCGTGCCTTAAGTTGCAATTTATATAATTTGTGCACTAGTATGCATTGAGTAGTTCTCTGCTCATAGTTTCAGACAGTTAAAAAGAAATAGAAATACATTCAGTATGCACTAGTAGTGTAAGAAGAAAATGCTATTAATGATTAGGATTAATTTATTGCAGCTTTAAATTTAAATACGCATATATATACTCCTTTAATGTGTAATCTGCATGTACATATATTAGATGCAATACATAAATTAAAATTACAATTTTTGTACTATCAAATATGAAATTTCAATTTGTTTGGCTGACATGTGCTTATACTATTTATGAATTGTGCATTTTGCTTCTGTAGCAATGACTTCTTTGATCTTTAAGCCCGTACAAATCATTAATGTAGATTTTAATTTTTAAAATGCGAATTGTTCAACAAATGAAATGCATGCCAAATACTCATATATTTCAGTCGTACTGAGGAAGCTTACCTTTTTATTGGAGTATGAAATTGATCGAAATATTCTTTATTCAAATAGTAAAATCGGAACAAAATAATAATAGGCATTTTTATCTAGATTCCATATCTGCCCAGAAATGTCTAAAAATTCAATCACATCCTTCTAAATGCATGTTAATAATAAATTAAACTAGCGATGCCTACAATTTTATCGCTTTCAAGGAGAACATTTGAAATTAATTATTAAATAAATACTCGTCTCATAAATTTATGGGTACTAGTTTTTCGTTATTATATGATTTTCACTTAATAATTAACCAGAAATCGTTTTGATAAAAAACATAATCCTTTGGCGTTTTCAGGATGATTTGTGGTTAATTATTAAATGGAAATCATCTGACAAACAAAATCCAGTACTCGAAACATTATACTGCAGTACTCGAGTACTGGATTTTGTAATAAGAGGTGATTTTATATTTATTAATTCATTTAAAATCTATGTTAAAATGTCGCCTATTATAAATATAACACCCTTAAGAGGGTTCTAAAGTAGACCAGTTACGGACCTAATCTCAAAACAGGAAAAGTATAAATAAAAAAGGATTGAAACTTTTTTCAAAATTCGGGCTTTGACAGAGTGATTCTGCACATCATACTCAATCCCCAACAAAATATTGGTGGCATTGATTCCAAATTAATGGAGGATTATCCGAAATAAATTACTTTCTCTTACCAGCAACAAAAATAATTTATTTCGGATGATCCTCATTTAATTTTGAACCAATGTTACCAATATTTTTTTGAGTATTGTACATCATCATGTGTAGAATCACCCTTCCAAAACCCGAATTTTAATCCTCTTAAGAGCGTTCTAAATTAACCACCGAGATTTTCAACAATAAAAGTATAAATAAAAAGTGATTGAAACGTTTTATCAAAAATTTGACTTTGGAAGGGTGATTCTACATAAAATACGTAACCTCAAAAAAATATCACTGAAATTGGTTCAAAATTATTTTTGTTACTGATAAGAGAAAATAATTTATTTCGGATGGTCCTCCTTTAATTTGGAATCAATGTCACCGATATTTTATTGGAGATTGTATGTGATGTGTATAGAATTACCCTTCCAAACCCCGAATTTTGAAACAATATTTCAACCCTTTTTTATTTATATATTTCTTGTTTTTAGTTGTGGTTTTTGTTTTTAGGTAGTGATTTTTGCGTTAGGATAATTGGACGCTCGCAAGTCTGAACATTAGGAACATAAAAATTAGGAGTTTTAACTGCCCAGACAGCAAAGCAGCAGTTATGTTCGCATATATTATGTCCGAAAATATGCCGATTTCAGCAATTTGCCGGTCTGTTGTCGAAACAAAAGCGGACATACCTGTCGTTTTGCTATCTGGGTGGTAGGAAATTTGATCCGCACCCATCTGGGAACTTGTTCCCTCATTGTGAATCAAGTGGCGATAATTCTTGTCGCATCACATTGTGTTTAGGCCGTAAATATAACTATTTCGTCGAAATGCATATCCAAATAATATACACGCGCCTGATAGCATGTCTTACTGAACATATGAGGTAAAAAATCAGTGTATTCATATATAATAGATGTAAAATTTCAATGATGTGCAATCTGCCGTTGGCATCCTGACTTTTTCACGCATTACATGAAACTTTTATTGTTATGTATAACAGTAGGGTTTCCATTTCACAACTAAACAGCAGCACGTGTTTTTCATTGTTCATTTGGGCGCCAATACTCTGCGCAGTCGCTGCACGGGAATACGCCTGTAGCTTCTATGGAAATTGAACCTTTTGCAATTGCAACGTTATGCGATTTTCAGTCGAACTACATACATGCATAATAAATGACTTACGGTCGGAATCACAAACATATAGCAGAGAAGGTACCACCCGAAACATTATGCTGCATCGGAAATTCCCTAGATGTGGCGGAAATTTGAAAATCTACGATTCGCCTTTAGCAAAAAAAACTTTGCAAGGAAAAGAGATTACGGATGTAAGTGGGTTCTAAAGTAGAACAGTTACCGACCTAACCTCCAAACAGGAAAAGTATAAATAAAAAAGGATTGAAATGTGTGTGTGTTTTTTTTTTAATTCGGGCTTTGGAAGGGTGATTCTACACATCATATGTAATCCCCAAGAAAACATCAGTGACATTGGTTCGAAATTAAAGGAGGATTATCCGAAATAAATTATTTTCTCTTACCAGCAACAAAAAGAATATTTCGGATAATCATCCTTTAATTTCGAACCAGTTTCGGCAATATTTATTTGAAGATTGTTTATGTTATGTAGAATCATCCTTCCGAAGCCAAAATTTTGAAAAATCCCTTCAATCACTTTTTATTTATATTTTAAGGTGGCTTGGTCACGTAGGAGCGTATATATCGGGTACCTATCCGGGTGGCCCGTAATATTTGTTAAAATACAATTATCGAACGAGCGTAAAGTAAAATATCAAGGAATAATAATATAATGAAATTAACGTTAAAATAAAAAATTTATACATTTCTGAATGTCCCGGACATGGCAGGTACGGCCCTGAAAATTCACAACTTGGCAACGCGCGACTTTAAAAATTTAAAGAGAGACTTTAACTTTAGTACTGAATATTTATTTCAATACTTTACAACGATTTAAACCATGTTATGTTAATTTTTTATTTAATTCTGTATTGTACGTAAAAAGTTATACATACTAATGAGGGGCTACATGTTGAAACCATTACTTTCAACAAATTTATTATGTGTGGGGTGCTCGGTGACCCTAAAATTTAAACCCTTAAAATTTCACATAAGTATTCAAATACATTTCAAGAATCCGTATTTTTTTCAATTTTTTTCTGTATCGCACGAATTTTTGACCGAGCCACCTTAATATAATGAATGACCATTGTTGCCACATCGCTGTAGTTTTGGAATTCTGCATTTTTACAGAATTTTTTACAGAATTACGCAAAATTGAACGAGTATTATCTGCAGTAAATTAATTTTCTCTTCATCTATTTCGGATAACCCTCTTTAATTTTGAACCAATTTCAGCGATATTTTTTTGAGGATTGCGTAGAATCACCCTTCCAAATCACTTTTTAATTATACTTTTATTGTTGAAAAACCCGGTCAGTAATTATTTTACTTTAGAACCCGAGGTTTTCGAATTCCCTCTCGACTTGTAGGGAATTTTGCCATCTTAATGTTACGTTACTAGCATTTTTCGCGTTACTAGGGTTACTGATTGCCATCCCGCGCCGTGACGCCATATTGTGGGCGGTCTTTGCGCATGCGTGCCTCACCTCTTACTTCGATAAAAGCACAATGAAGGAATGAGAAGCTTGCAGTTACCACGTTACCACAGTTAGATTCACTTAGTAGGATCAGTTAGGATTGTTGTGTCATACAGCTTACAGTCGTGTTGATTTGTGTAGCTTGCAATTGAATTCTCAGAAAATGTTTCCGGTATATAAAATGGTTTGTTTTTAACTTAATCGCTAAAATAATGCGTTAGTATGCGAAGTGACAGTTTTTAGTTGGGGAATGAAAACTTTGAAAATTGTTGCCAGACATAAAAAACAGTCTCAAAGTGCGAATATCTATGTACATTGAAATGTCTTTGAGGATACTGGATGATACAAATACACATATCTTCTCGGCACAGGGTGTAGCTCAGCTGGCAAATGGATCTCTCGGTGTTGTTACGAATACAACTCAAGCGGTACTTCAAACAACCTCCAATGCAGTAAACGTTGGATCTGCCATCCAGAATCCAAATCAACCTACCCTAAATGTAAACAAGCCACCCGGAACTGCAGCATTAGTGATAAAGACTAGTTCAGCACATGGTGGCATGGTTTCCGTCCCGATGTCAGTTCCTGTTTCGGTGGCCAGCACTACGCTGCAGGGTAAAGCTGGTGTAACTTCAACGACAGTGCCTAGCAGTGTGCAGATACTAAATGTCAACGCAATGCGGCCAGGAACACCTGTATCAGGTCAGCAACCCGGTAAACAAGTTCCGTCCCGAGTTGTCATAGGGCAAGGTGTTCACATGGTTGGCGCTAGACCGGGTGCTTCAGGGGTAAGTCAAACATACGTTATTTATACAATGCTACGTCCCTTAAATTCATATATAGATTCTTCAGTTTGCATAAAAATTAGAGAATAAAATTTCTGTTATTTCTAAGCATACTAGGAAACAGTATTATGAAATGTCATAATTGATATGACAGCAAGTGATTCCCACGACCTAATCTAGTAAATTTTTGATGTGTTATTAATGACGGAAGTTTATTTGATATGCAACTTAATTGCATATTCATAAACCATTTTTAAAGTTTATATGTATTCTTTATATTTAGATTTACCCTATAATAATTTGTGGTTTTATGAGAAAATTTATTAAATCGGGTAATACAATAATTTAGCGATATTAATTGAAAAAAAGTTATTATTTAAGTAGAATTAAAGTAGAATTAAAGTAGACTCCCATGGATTGTAATCATCCAGCCTGTCATTAATGGAATTGATTGTATATTTCTTTTTGATGACATATATATATAGTGTAGATTCGTGGGAGGTTGCTTTGCTAGGTCAATTGTCACTGAAAATATTTAGAATCATGTCTTATTGGTTAATGAAATCATTTAAATAAACATCTTTAGTGTATGATCGAGGGGTAAATCACAAGAGAGATGTGGTGTACACAAGGCGGGAGACAGACATGTCGGGTAATGCTGCAGAAATGTCAGAAGATATTCCTTAAAGAAGATGTGGTGTAAACAATTTCAGCTTGTGATTTACCCCTTGTATATGATGCTGGAAATTGGTATCCGTTTCAAAATATGTACGTAAAAGCCTACTAAAATCATTAAAATACTAAGAATCTACTCTTTTTTTAAACGACTACTATCTTCAGCGTCATCTTTAGTACTTGTGAGTTTTATTTCTTTAAATACTGTCATTCAATTAAACTTTGCGACGTTAATCTAAATTCCATGTGTTATTTTGACTCCCTTTATCCAAGCGTTATAGTGGGGGCCTGGGGCCCTTAATTAATATAATAGGACCTACATTTTCCAATCTAATAAAATTTGTTCTTTATGCAGATAATTGTTATCAAAACCAAATAAAATCTGATATTCATTTTATTATTTTTAGATAACTTTGCAAGCACTGCATGGTCTACAACCAGGAACTCAAGGACATTTGCTATTGAAAACTGAAAATGGACAATTTCAATTACTGAGGGTAGGTCCTGTTCCTACCGCAGGTTCACCTGCAGGAGCTGCTGTTTCCCAAAATAGTATAGGCGGAAATGCTGTAGTGGCCGCACCAACTGGAAACACTACTTATCGTCTTGCTTCAGTGCCAGGTGTAAGTAGGCTAAATGCTCAGTTCACTGGCCCACCACTCACAACTATACGAAAACCTCTTCAGGTGATACACATTCTTACCTATTACAAGACTCGATTGGTAGTGCTATCATAGAGTATGAATTTAATGTTTCTTATTGAGTTGGAATGTTGCTATTAGCTGGTATATTGTAGTCTATCTCATTTCATACTCTGCTTTTATATCAACAGTCTTCGAACTTGAAACTAATTTGAAAGTATGTTTCGAATTTTCAGTTCGTGTGAAATCATAATAAAAATTTTAACCTGTACACATTTTAATTTGTTCATGTTTTACCTGTATAGGTTTTAATTTATTAATTTGATATAAGATTAACACTTTCATATAAATTTATTTTGATTATGACTTAAGCTAGCAATTGTAGATTTATGCATGTCGTTTTAGTAAATACTTTTAGTACTATTTTTGTTTTCTTGACAATTTATTTTTGCAAAGATATGAAAACATATTTTCATGCAAGTGCTTGATCAAAATATAAGAAAATAATTGTAAGGTTGTCTTTATACTTAAAAGTAAATAATTGTAGACAGTAGTTAGTTTTTTGAATAGTAGTAATTTTTATTACTACATGGATTGCATGATATTTTTTTAATTTAGCAAATAATTTTCTTATAATTATTTTATTGCTTATCATGTAATTGACTAAAGGTTTTAATGTACTTTACACTCGTAAACTTAATTCTTACTTTTAATGGAAATGTAATTGGGCAAATCATTCATCGCATCATTAATCACATAATGAAACCAGTAAATAGCGAAATGTCAGTAATAAATTTAAAAAATTTATGAGTCTGTATAAGGTACAAGTGTGTTCCATAGACGCACCATTTCATATAATAATAATATTAATTAATAAATAATTTGTCATGCAAAAATTGGCAAGGTTCAGTATTATATCATACTGGTTTACAGCCTGACCAAGTCAATGTATGTATAAGTAATGAAAATAAGCTATGGCTAAGTTCAATAAAAATATTTGACTTGAATTGCTTATACAAAATACGTATAATATGTGCATTAGCAATAGTATCTTTATGTCAATGTCCGTTTTCATGTATTTAACGAAAAGCTCATATTTTTTTGTTTACCAATGTAATAAAATTTTTTCATATACAGACTGCAGCTGCTAACGTAGCAACAACCACAACTATTACTCCAACTCCAAGCCCAGTGGCAGTGACGACGGCGACGACATCGTCAGTTTCTACTATTGCTACTGCTGCAGCGATAAAAAAGGCTCAATCAACTGCACAGGTATTTAATTTTTTTTTTTGCTTATGGAATATTTTATAATCATCTACCAATAATATTTTTTATTTTTCTTTTTTTTTTATATTGCGTATATCAATTTAATTACTTCTTTTCTTCACGCATTTTTTGGTCAATTGTTAATAATTTTCTCTTTTTCATCATCAGCGCCAACCCTCAGATAATACCAAAGAAAAGTGCCGTAAATTCTTAGCAAACTTATTAGAGTTGTCTAGTCGAGAACCTAAATCAGTAGAACGAAATGTTCGGACATTGATGCAAGAATTAATCGATGCGACAGTTGAACCAGAAGAGTTCTGTGATAGATTGGAGAAATTATTAAATGCTACTCCGCAACCATGTTTAATTACATTTCTTAAAAAGAGTTTGCCATTGTTACGTCAATCTCTTGTGACAACAGAGACGACTATCGATGGAATACGACCACCTCCACCAAATGTTGCTTTTTCTATAGCAACACCGATGGTTACGGTATGTATATTACAAATAATGGCACTGCAACATAATTTGAGTATATTTGGATAACTTTGAAGTAGGTTGTAAACGAATTTTCTTTTTATGTCATGTAGCAAAATCAAGTAAGGCCAGCTGTAGCTGTAGCATCGTCAACAGCAGTCGTTACCACAAGTCCTGCTGTTACTGCTACTCCTGTTATTGTACCCACGGCACCTACTGCAGGTACGCAAGTTCGAGTGATGGCGCCACTCAGTTCAGTATCTGCGCCTGTACAGCGTCCTCCACAACCACTAGTGCAGCAAAGGCTGGTAAGTTTTCGTTATTTTCAGAGACAAGTTCCTGTTGTTTTCAGTAATACCAGTACAACAATAATAATGATAATAATCATAAAAACGACTTTATTTAACATTTTTAAAATTTTTACTTGTTTAATTTTTAATTTTTACTTGTATGTGCAGTAAAAAAACTAAAAGAAATGTTTCATTTCAAATATTTCAGATTCGCCCAGGTGCTACAGTTCTTCGTAGTCCATCTACTTTTACAGTGAAAACTACTGTAGCTGGTAATGCAGTGAGACCAGCTGTTCCTGTTGTCCAGAAAGCTCCTATTACAACAGTTGTGAAAGCAGTAACAAGTGCTGCACAAGGAAAAACGACAAACATGACTACTCCCGCAAACAAAGCTGTAGTGCCTTCTTCTATGCTACCAAAAACGACTGCAAAAGAAAAAGAAAAAAAGACATTCTCGTCGACTGGATACACGTAAGCATATGTCATTGATATTTTTTTTTTTTTTTTTAATACATTTATTTTTGTGCTTCTGGATTAATAATCTTGTTATTAACATATGTGCAGAGGTGACGATGATATCAACGATGTCGCTGCAATGGGTGGAGTTAATCTCGCAGAGGAATCTCAGAGAATTCTCGGATCAACAGAATTTGTGGGAACACAAATCAGATCATGTAAAGATGAGATTTTCTTGCATTTGACGCCGCTTCAACAGAGGATTAAGAAAATAGGTAATTTCATTAAATATATATTTCAATTCAAATCAAAGTGCCGATAAGACAGGAAAGCAAGGGCACCAATCCTGAATAAATATAATAAAAAAAGTGATAATAATAACGTAAAACCAAACGTATCACATGCCCAAATTAAATTCTCAAGGTACAAAAGGGAAAACGATTATCCCAGAGTGCACTCTACTTAAATTGTCCGAAACTCCAACAACCGGGGCACTTAATTTCTAATCAGAATTTTTCAACTCGCCGGAATATCTTGCCGAACAATAGTTAATACGAATTAACAATATCATTGAATGTTTTAGACTCGATATTATATCTCTGAAATTCAAAATAGAAGTGTTTGAATAAAAAGTTTATTGAAATTTTATTAAATTGAAGAAGGGACATTTCTATATTGACATCAAATCATAAATGCTGTGGAATATTGTGATTACCTTCCTTTTATGTTTTAATGTTTTATAATTTACGTTATGAAATTCTTTAGTCTCTAGTTACGGATTGGAAGAACCCAATCAGGAAGTTGCTTCATTGATCTCGCACGCAGCCCAAGAAAGGCTAAAAACTTTGGTGGAAAGGTTAGCGGTTATAGCAGAGCACAGGATTGATGTCGCGAAAGTGTGTATACTCTTTACATAAATGGGCTTACACTCGGCACGTGAGATTTTAACTCAAATATGTTCTCATTCGCAGGTTGATCCTAGGTACGAAGTAACGCAAGACGTGAGATCTCAGTTGAAGTTTATGGAAGAATTAGATAGGGCAGAACGAAAAAGGCACGAGGAGCACGAAAGGGAATTATTATTGCGCGCGGCAAAAAGTCGCGCGAAAACGGAAGATCCCGAACAAGCCAAATTAAAAGCAAAAGCGAAAGAGGTAAGTTATTAAGTTCATCGCATCTGATATATCCTTAGCTATACATATTGGTAAAGACTGGTGCGAATAAAAGCTTTTGAACAAGGATCGTTTAATACATTTCAATTCAGGAAAATAAAATGGATATTTTACTGAATATCTATAATAGTGTTAAAAAAAGTACGTGGTATTGAGAATCGAATTGAGTTCACCAACAAAAATAGATTTCATCTCTTATGCAATAATTTATATTATAGCAATAGAAATTACAGTAATACGCAAATTGTAAAAACCATATCATTACCAAATGTGAAAGAATTATCAGAAAAATTATCGAAATATCTTAGGAAAGAAAAGATTAGGGATGTACGCGAGCCAATTAATATTAATATTCTTTATAACAATAAAAATTAACCATGATTACAGATGCAACGTGCTGAGATGGAAGAACTTAGGCAACGAGAGGCTAACTTGACAGCATTACAGGCCATCGGTCCACGAAAAAAGCCAAAATTGGATTTGGGCAACCAATCAAACGTTTCAGGTAGCAGTGCGAGTACGAATGCTGCATCGTCCGGAACGAACAGACAGATAGCAATGAGACCGCGTTTGAAAAGGGTAAACTTCCGAGATTTGCTGTTCTTGCTGGAGCAAGAGAAGGAAACTTGCAGAAGTACGACTTTATATAAGGCGTATTTGAAGTGATGTTCTGCGAAGGGCTGGAACGCGAACGACCCGCCCGACGTCCCGCGTCCTGAGTGCGTCGTCTTGTGTGAACTGGCCTCGATCAGACATCGATGGACTTTGTTACGCGTTGCTTGGGTGTACCATAGTATTTAGCACGGGTCGCAACGCGTATCGATATTCACCGGCGGTCGTCCGGACATTGCACATACATTGGAAGTGACATTAATTCGTATGATGTCAACTTGAAGCTTCCGTTATTGTAAAAATGACTGAACAAATCTTTTAAAAGTGTAATATAATAGATCATTCTTTACTTTTTCAACACGGGGTCGTGCGCCCCGTCTGAAAAATGAGAAGAAAGCGCATTGGGCACGAGCACACATCAGACGAAAAAGGAAGCGAAAGAAGATGCTCGACTTGCGCAGTGAGGAAGTGGGGGAACTGGAAGAATTCGGAAGGACGTAATGTGAATAAACATTTCGGAAAGTCGCTCGAACAACCGCTGCCGCGTCGTAAAACTTGACGTTATACTTTTGGACTTTCGACTCACCGCTACTTCAGCGCGACGATTGACGGGGATCGGGGGGCGCGAAGGGGGGCGGTGGGTCGCGCTGAAGTATAAAAGCAGTATTTTTGCAATTGAACGAACGAAATCGGCGGGGAGGGGACGGCAAAAGGCATCGGTATAGCGCAATGGCTGTAATTAGAAAGAACTCGAATAATTACGGAGCGATTTGTACAATACTTTTACACTAATGAAAATAATCGGTCAATAAAAGAAAATACAGCTACTCAACCATTCTTTACCGAGACGGCGCAATTGTTATCGGTATATTATGTTGTAATCTACGTCTTCAGTGTTTATAGCCGAATTTAGCTGTTAACTTTTTTTTTGATAAATCAAAGTTTTACGACAGTAAACGATCGATATTTTCTCGATAATGAAGATTTGTCTTAATTTATTTGAATCTAACTCATACATTTTTTTTTTGTTTTTTTTTTTTTTTTTTGTTTCATTGCGGAAGAGCGAATGTCCAATCACGTTATCGACTCTTGGCTCAGACGTTCGAGTTGAAGTTTTGCGTGTTTCCGTGCTGCATGTAGAGAGAGAGAGAAATTAATTGATAAACAAGACATCGTACCTGATTTAAATGTATGAAAAAGAAGTCGCGCGATTTCAACGCTCCGAGACGCAGTCGAATCTTCCCGTCAGTCACGCGTACCCGTCAGTTCGTGAAGAAACTTGCGGAGACCGAGCTGTTGGAGCACTGTTGGAAACGTTGCGAATTACTGAATGGACTCGTAACGAAGATCCATTCGATGATGATTCGAACAGTGCTACGATGTGCGTGTTTTTTTCTCTTTTCTTCACGTATCAACAGGGCATGCGCGCTGTCCCTCTTCCTTCGCGCGGACTCTCTTTCCTTTAAGTAATGTTTTAAGAAAATAAGTACTCGTTAAAGTCGTCTCGTTGCCCGTCGATGAGGCTCCCGAATCAAAAGAAAAGGGTTCAGGTGCGATCCAATCGCGGCAATCTTCGGCCTCGTCGAACTGTAAAGCGTTACGTATAATTCATTCCTTTCGCGAGTGTCTCCCTGTAATATATTGTACAGAAACGTATTATTATTATTATTATTTTTTTTTTGTACGAGTGTACACGAATGAATGTTCACTGAAACCCCTCTTCGTCGTCGGATCTCCTTCAGCCGAAGAGATTATTGCGGTTATTTGTAAACGCACGCTACAACAAACATTTCAATTGGGCAATCCGCCCATCTAGTACGGATTAATCGGACGCGCGACGATTTTTCTTGAATTTCTGGGATTTTCATTTCGTTTTCACGTGCGTGTTCCGGTTCAAGAGGCCCACGCGCCTCTTTATTTCGTCGAGATACCGCGATTACGATTTATAAGTGTTTACGTGAAATTCACAATCGATAAACGGCTATCTCTTTGTTGGGCGATTATGTTTTCGGCTTGATTAACGTATGATTGGTCCCGTTTGTAAAATGAATTCGAGGTTTGAATTAGAATTTAATTTGACAATTGAGCTATCGATTGAAGCACATGCGTATTTAGAGTAATTTTTCCAGGTAATTTATGCAATTTTTTTTCGTCCACTTTGTTTATCGTGAAAGGCGTTTTTTTATATTACTCCCTTTATGATTTCCGAATGACAGTAGTATCGGTATGTCGTTTTACTATTAAAAATTACTCTTCGATAAGTTAGATTAATTTGTATCATCTCTACTTGATAATAAGCAATGTGCTTGAATTTTTGCCTTGGGTGTTTTCAGATACACTGTCGAGACCGACTTACGAATTTTTAATAAGTAAAAATAAGTTTAATTTGTAAAAAAGAAGGAATGAACGAAAGAGGTGCAATATGAAATTTGTAGCTGAAAAACCTCGAATTTATTTTCGTAGACATTTTATTTGTTAAAATGTATGAATTCGGATGCCTTCCAAAAACTAGCACTGGGTAGTAAGCCATTGCCATTGGTGTTTTACTAGTAAGTTAAATTTGTCCTAAACTGTGGGTGAATCATAAATTTTTGTTTAGTTACCGATTGTAACGCGATTGGAAAAGTAGGAGGATATAAGTTGAAAATAGAGAATGCTTATTTGCTTGCGTTGGCGAAATACTGTGCTCTTCGGTTCAGGACGGAGTGGTGATAGCGTAGTATCTAAGTTCCTTTCGATTTTAGGGTCACGCCGACGGTTTTATCGTAAACCTACGCAAGTACGGCATTAGGCACAGGTTGTAGAGTGAAGTGCGTCAGTGTTAAAGAAATCGCAGTTACTTTCGCGCGGTTCAACAAAGAGATACATCCTTCTTTCTTTCGCGATCGCCGTTTTTGGTCCTCGGTGTAATCGACGCTGCGTATCCAATATATAGTATGTACATAAAAAGTTGCCGTGAATTCTTGTATGCGCGAGCGCTGCCCGAATCTCTCCGGAGCTCCGGATACGACGACCGACGAAGGTACGCATATAGGAGGAAAATTATCTCTCGCCTCCCTCGTGTAAATAAAACCATTATCCGAAATTCCGTAATGCGAAATCGCGTCCCTTCGATCGGTTAAGAAAAGCTTTGTTCCTTAATTTTTCACGAGTTTCACCAGCCGAAGGAAGTGCAAGATTTTCGTGACGCATATAGAGTTATAATAATGTTCTTTACTGCCACTTGTCGCCATGAGATTTGGACGGGTAGCGAACACAGTGGGAAAGAAGCAAAGTGTATAAAGTTACGGTATAGCAGTTTTGGTACTGTATGCTATTTTTACAAAGTGTATTAAATAAGCAGTAGCCCAGAGGAAATTAATAAACGAGAAAAAAAGAGTTCCAACCATAAACACAATTCTGAGTTTGGCGTTTCTGCCGGTAGTCTCTTAGGTGTTTTCGTTAATTTCGTTATGAAAGATTTGTGATGTGTCGGCGTATCCGTTGTGTCGACGGCGAAGCGGCGGCGTTAGGACAATTTTAACGGTTTAACTATTGAATAGGGAAATAATTTGTCAAGTGAATATTTGTTATCATTTAACACAATAGATTATATTTATACACAAATATACGTTCTTTTTACAAATACAACTTAATTGTCAGTGTTCGATATATTATTATTATTATTATTATTGTTGTTATTGTTATATTTACTTATTAACGGTTATAACACCCTTTACAATTTATATCAAAATTTAACAATTGATTGTATTGCAAATAGCATAAAAGTAACAACCGCTAGGAAAAAAATACATAACATATATATATATATATATAAATTTGGATATAGATATAAACAATATCAAAAATTACATATGCTTATATTAGATACCATTTAATTAATTTCAATGGTCGAAAAGAAGAAAAGGAAAGGCAGCAAATAGTAATGGTTCGATGACACTTCTTTATTTGCCGTAATGTTGTTCTCTCTAATCTTGTTTTAGATATGATTTATTTGCAATAATACAGATTTTATTTTTGCAGAGATATTTAGTTTTAAACAATTGGATTTTAAAATGTGTTTTTTAATTCGAAAACAATTTTTAGATTAAAGCGCATGCAATAATAATTTTAAATCTTTCGTCATGGGAAATTTGCTAATTTAGAGCAACTTTCAAAGAAGCGAATTAAAACTGACATACTGCAATGAAAATTTATAGAAGTTTTGGAAATCGACAAAATTATTGAAATCGAAAATGGCATAAAAACGTTGACAATTGACAAAGAAATTGACAAGTGTTAAATTCTGGTTACCGTAAGTGTTGAGATATTTTAAAAAATCATTACAAATTGCCAATAATTGATAATAATAGACGAATAATACAGTAATTCGCCAAAGATGAAAGGAATGGTTGTAAAATAATGAACATTACATAAGTAATATATAAAAGGTAAAATCAAAATGAGAAATAATTTTTATTTAAAATTTTAAATCATCAAAAGAAACAAATGAGAAAAATATTACTATCACTTATAATGTGAAGAAATAACAAAATTGGATGAAAAATTATGAGTCTGATTTCTATTCGTGGTAATGAGAGGAATCGATAAAAATTATTAAAGGTTCTGAAATATCATTGAAGATTTATTATTAAATCGGTGATTAAATACTCATTCACACAATCATAGTGTTCCGATATCATCGTTTTGTAAGATATTGAATATTTTGAAAAATATTCAAATGAAATTTGCTTTTTTGTTTACGTGATATTTTCATTATAATTGTAAAAAATGTAAATATCCATATAAGCAAGTATGCGATTGTTTACCTTTATTTACAAAAATGTGAAAAATGATGAAAAATAATTGAAACAACTATCGAAGCTTCTATGATTATATGCATGTATATGCCTGGCGACAGTTTTGGATTGAATCGGAATGGGCAATCCGAAATCTTTCACCGGCCTAAACCGTTCTAAACGGACTTAATCCGAAAATTTTTATTCGACCGAAACGGACCTAACCCAACTCAATCAGAAAATTGTGAATACTTCTAATCGGTTCTAATGCGACGTAATCGGATCCAAACTGATCTAATCGGAAAGTGCAGGCTTTAATCCGACTGAAACGGATCGAAACCGACGTAATCCGATAATTCTGTTACGATCGAATCGGATATTGATTCAATATTATATTCATTTTTCTTTTAATTATTTTAATTCATAATATTTCGGAGGAAATATATACTTTATATTGTACCCGATAAATAAAATAGCTGCATGTGCACTTACGAAAATGTATTATAATACATTTGTCAATGATAAGAGTGCGAAAGAATATGTGTATATACATACATCATTGGTAAGTATTTTAAAATAAATTTCTTTTATAACCCTTGTAGAAATTGACTACTGAAAACCTTAAAATACTACTGTTACTACTGAAAACTAGTAGTCCGCAGTAGTAATTTAAGTCATTCAGTAGACAATTTCAACAAGGGAATATGTACAAAGATATTTTATAAATGAAAATATAGTTATTTATGATAAAATACTGATTAAAAACACATTTACTAAAGTCGTTTCTGGATAAATGGTTTGATAAATTGCGCATGAAATAATTATGTAATGTCTATTAATTTCTTTTTATTTATTAAGTTATACACATTTATTATTATTATTAATAAACGGATTATGCAGTTCTTTTAATCAAATCATAAAATAACGATAGACTATAGCATATCGCTCATCTATTAAATAGAAATGACAACATTATGAAACATGACTATAATATAGCAGTAATATGATTCTTGCTGTTATTCGACATGCACGTAATTGTAATCAGCAATTGATGCATGATATTTGTCCGTAATTTGTCGACAATTTCTTAAGATATTTTATTTCAACACTGAAATCGTACAAGTTGTATTCAAAATTGCGACAAACGTTTGTTTGTTACGTTTTCGACCAGCACAATTTGTTATCTGGGTATATATGCTATAATTAAGTAATCTTTTTGTTTTTATCATAAATTAAAAATTCTATCTTGCACTGACAGCTAGATATAAAAACCCTATCGAAAAAATGTGAAGCAACAACAGAAAAATAATTGTAATATAGTGCCATTATTAATTTGGAGCTTTTTGAAGACAAATCGATTTACCCAAACTTATAACGTGAATAGATTAAATTGTATATATATATATATTTGGTGTAAACGAAAAATTATTGAGATTTTAAGAATAGCATTGGGAACACCCAGTCAGCACAGGTTTTACAGAATGAGTATAAAATGTACTCTTTATAGGTTCTCCTGTGCAACGACTTCTGAGCCTCTTTTTTAAGTATATCTTTAGGAGATAAAAGTATGAGCTCAAAAGTAGACGCATCGTAGCACTTAATGAGTACTTTTTGTACTTATTCTGTCTAACGTTTTACATAATAGGTAAAGGGAGAGTATTCAAAAGTATTCATTTGTTTTTGAACGCGCGAATGCTATTCAATGTTTCCCCATTGTTCTCAATGTTATTTTGTAAATTTTTAATATATTTTCGCTTTCTATAAAACTCCGAAATTCAAAAACATCCTTATATATATATTTTTTGTTGTTATTTATTAAGATAATTTGACAAATTCTCATCCATTACAGCAGCTCCCTCTATTGTGTAATTAGGGTGTCACAGAACTGACGGATGCCATTTCAGGAGGTGACTCTTTATGAAAGAAAGGGCTTAGAAATTTATTAAAAGTCCTTTGACAAAATTTGATCCATTTCCTACACATCTTGTTGTGCTCATTACAAAAATGACCACGAAATTATCTAAAATTTAAACTTAACAGGTCGAAAATACGAAGAACAATGACTAATAATTTTCTGAAAAATTCCAACAAAGAAAAATGTACCAGCTGTAATTCTCGAAGGAGAGTAATTCAAAAATGTCGACGATGTTGCAAAACACTAACGTTGTAAAAATACTAAGACCCCTTAACTCCGAAAGAAGGTATTTTACATGGAAAATCGGATGCTTGTACTCCGATTTTGAGAAATACATTGAAAAATTGCTGGATGTTATCCAGATAACAAAAGATGCAGAAACATGCCGAAATAACAGTATATCTGCAGCATATTTCCTGCATATTGGTCAATTTTGCTATTATAGTGCTCCGATTCTAAAAAGAGCATATTTACTATATATACACATATGAGGAATCGGATGCTTGTGCATCACATTAGTATGAATTCAGCACTATAAACCCCTCCCTGCTAAAAAAACCCGAAGAAATTCGCCTGAAATGCAGTTGTAATACGGATAAAATCTCATTCTATATCCGGATTGTAATGGAAAAATGCCAGTTTTCACCAGGAACTTGCACGGTAGCAATTTCGATAATTGTATTTTTATTTTTTTACGTCAGATTTTCATCTGGATCCGTGGGATTTTTATTTGGTACGTTAAAATGTAAATCCATTTTGTTTTTTATCACCTCTGTTTTCATCCGGATGTTATACGGTAACTATTTCAAGAATTGTATATATTTTTTCCTGCTTATGCATTTTCATCCGGATTCATGGGACATTTTTTCGGTTAGTTGAAATGAAAATTAATTTGGTTTTT